>JAPKLY010000027.1:1479633-1499858 GCA_026898435.1 Prunella vulgaris
TGGGATTTATAAATCTCATTTAGTTTATGCATTGTAGGTAATCCCGACGATATGTGATCTGGTGATGAAACTGGAGTAGCTGCGGCGCTTTTGCAGGCTTTTTGAGTTGCGGTGTACATAGATGACGACCTGCGGGCAGGACTGTGGCTTATTTTACTTCTGTTGTGTTTGTTTTAAGCTTGTATTGTATCATATTGTAAAACTATGTATTCTGTTGTATGTTTTGGAGGTAACGTAGTTTGTTTGTGAGGTTTGAAAATGGCTTTGTGAATGTAAACAGGTTGTTGGGTTTGATATAGTGTTATGCTGTGGAAATTGAAAAAAATTATAGCCGGTTTTCAGGTTGATTTTTATTTAAACTTGTCGTATGTTTGTATGTGTTAAGTGTGGTCGTGTCAAATTCACCCCTTTCTTTCTCTCTCACACGCCGGAATCAACAACCCCCTCAAAATCAGAGCAACCACTGAAAACAGCTATCGACACCGGAAAGAAATTGAAGAAGAACCGCCTCTCACACCTGTTACTTGCCGGAATCGCGGAAGCCCCAACCGCACTGCCGGAATTCGAAGAAGCCATGGCCGGAATAGAAAGTCGCTGACCTCGAAGCCTTTCACTCTTCCACCACCACTTTCGATCCGTTCGCGACGGAACACGACGACACCAGACACTAGAAAACCACCACCGCGGAATCCTTCACCTCCGCCGCCGACGGTTTCCTCTCTGGGATGTTCGAACCTGGTTTGTCGAATTTCTGCCCAGTTTTCAAAAAAAAATTTCGAAAATTTCGCTTTTGTTCGAAATAATTTTTGAACACTTTGTTCGAAACCCGCATGCGAACATAATGCCATTGTTCGACTGTATTTTTCGAACATCATCTTTTTGTTCGACAGATCTGACCGAACAAATCACACTAATTCAAAAAAATCCAATCGTACGCGCCGCATATGTTCGAAAAATCAGATTCGAATGTATTTTTTATGAAAAAACATGAAAATACTCAGTGTAGAGAGGATTCCGGCGATGGTGAGCAGTGTGAACGGAAATTGGTGGAGCAGATGAAAGGCATCAGATTGGCGATTGGGCGAGTCGCGGCTGTGCTGTGTTGAACGGATTCCGGTAAAAGGTTGCGACGCGATGGCTGGGCTGCTTCGAGCACGGCGAGAATCTTGAGAATTTCCAGTTGCTGGCAGTGGATGTGGAGGAATTATGGGGGAGAATTTCCAGTTGCTACCTACAAATCGGTCAAAGATCTTCATTTGAACGGATTGTGTGGAGAAAAAAGTGGGGTGAAGTTACAAATCTTATCTTCATTTATAAATGATAATGGGTATTTTTGGAATAGTAGGGGGTGAACTGAAATTATGGGGTAGTGAATTGAAAATGATGTGAAATAGTTAAATATGAGGGAGAATATCCGTGCCCCTATATTAATACCAAAAGAATGAGGTGGCCCAATCTTGAAGCCCATGACTATTATTTGAAATTCAGACTTCTTTCCATAAAATATTAAACCTAAATTCGATTCATTCCAAAATTAGAGAAAATCCCTAATTATAATATTATATGGAGGGGAAAAATGTCAATGGAACCACGACTCCACTTCGCGCCCACCATACCACGCACGAACAGCTATTGAAAATCCTCTTCGGAAATGGTGTTTTCGGCGGCGTCCGCCCTCAATCCTCCGACTTTAACGGTAATTTCATTTTCTTCATAATCCTCGCATATATTTTTTTCCAGTCGTTGTGAGTCACATGTTCTAATGAAACTCTGTGTGTGTGTGTTTGAGATGGGGAAGAGGTTGTGCGATTTTCCATTTTCATTTTTTTGATGAAAGTGTGAATTAATTCTGCATATTGATTGCATCA
This sequence comes from Prunella vulgaris, assembly GCA_026898435.1. Taxonomy (NCBI): domain Eukaryota; kingdom Viridiplantae; phylum Streptophyta; class Magnoliopsida; order Lamiales; family Lamiaceae; genus Prunella; species Prunella vulgaris. The sequence continues at coordinate 1,481,502 of JAPKLY010000027.1, forward strand.
GAGTAATACGCCGGTAAAAAAATTTCACTGGGTTTAGTCATGTACTTCCATTTCTGAAAATTTTACATGATGTCTGTGGGGTTTCTGTTCGAGCTTTGAGGCACTAAGCATTTTAAAATCCGAGGTATCAGAGGCATAGACATTTTATGTGAAGAGATTGAAGCTTTTCATTTCTAATCCACGAGTTCGGGTTAATTTCAAATTTAACCAAATACCTAAATTTATATGTCAATCCAAACAGCCCCAATTAATTGCTGTTATGGACATCGAATTAATTGCCCGATAAATGCAACCTGGATTAACTATTTGAATAATCCCAATCCTATTTTGCTTCCTAAAGATTCAACTTTCTGATGATGTGGATGATGGATGAATAATGAATCTGTGCAGTTTAAAATTGTTTGAATGACAATCAGCTCTAAATGGGGAATCAGAGTTTGTTAGAGTTCAAATTATCTAAATTTCGAACTCGAGATTATCTTTTCAGATGTTATAATTTTACAGTAGGAGAGAACATTCTTTAACAAGTCAAATGTTCGTCATTTTGGTATTTGTACAACTCTCTTTTAATAATTTTGTAGAATTCCAATTAAAGTACTGATTAAAATGTTAATTCCTCATGCGCCATATTCCTGAGATATATAATAGAGAATCAGTTAAAGAAATTTTAGGCAATATATTGCAGTTGTGTACAACTGAACCAGAGACAGAAAAGTATATTTCTCTTTTATGCCATCAAACAATGATTTATCATCAGATTGTGCTTTCAGATTTGAAAGTTTTGATGCAATCCTCCTAAATGCCTTAAATAGAACTTGTTGTGGAACTTCTTTATTGATTTAGGGCTCATTTGGTTCGTAAGATAAAAGTATCTATCCGTAAAAAAACATGCATGTTTTTTACGGACAGATACTTTTATATTTCGAACCAAATGAGCCCTTAGCAGATTAAATAATACCACTAATCAAATGTAGACCTGCACATGGCTAAATATATATTTGGGAGTCTTTTCTTTAGCTGATTTCTTCTGCACTCCTTCCTTCTTTTCAACATCAAATTGAATTTCTTACTATTATGGACCCTGCATGGTAATTTACAAATTATTTATAACCAATCTGTTATAAATATTGTATCCAAGTTTAACTATTGCTCTTCTTTGCTGATTCTCACTTAATATGCTTGCATTCATCTTCAAATCATACCTACTGTACGTCTGTTCATCGTTTAAAAACTAATATCAATAACAGAATTATTATAATTTTCATTTTCACTGCCTAAGTACGCTGATCTGCATGTGGACTTATGGTAATGTTGGGACTTCCTTTGTTATACTGTACAGGTTGCATCATCTAAAAGTAGAACGCATCAACTCCAACTCCATAATTCTTATCTGACAAATCTCCACAGAAAACATGTTTCACTCATATGTTCTGTGAAATTTCCGACGATGGAATCTTTTAATGAGCCCAATAATCTCATTGCATTATTGAACTATGGTAAGGAAAAATTACAGACATTCATCCCTGGTTCAGTTAAACAATTTCCTTGGAAGAAAGCAGAGAGTGTTGCTCTGAAAGAGTTACTGGCTTTGGGGAAGGAGACATTGAAATGGTCTTTGCTTGGATGCTTTGTATTTAACTGCCTAGCTGATATCGTATATTCTATCTCTAGAAACAGAGAGCTGGTAATTCCTTTGGGTCTTTTTGTTGGAATTTTGATGACCAAATTCTTGGATGAGATATCTCAAGAACTCTTAAGAGACCACAAGGTGAATATTTGTTCTACTCTTTAATTCTGAGTAAATTGCAAAATTGGTTCCATATTTGTGCTGTGTTAGGATTTTCAGTTCCATAAGATTCAATTTTCTCAATTAAGTTCCATATTTTTTTAACTATGTATGTTTAGTCCTATATTGACAGTTGATTGTTAGGGTTGTAAAAGAGTCTAGCCGAGTCGAACTCGATGTTGTTAGAGCTTGTTTGAAATGTTGCCGAGCTTTAAAATTCTTTTTCAGCTTGTTTGGTAATTAATTGAGTCGAGAGCTAACGAGCTTTACTCGAGCCGGACACTAGTTGGACTCCGAGTAGTTCAAGCATTTTACACTTTTTTTTACTTATCGACCTGAAGCTCAAGCCGATCTTTAGAATGTACTGGACACAAATGCATGTTCAAGCTTGTTTGATATTTACGTCGAACCAAGCTCGGACAAGCTTTTACCAAATGATCTTGAATCAAGTATTTAATAACCAGATTTTATTTTCTGGCCTATTTATTGTTTAGGGTGATATTTAATTTGTGATTTTCTTAATTGAAATTATATGTCGGGGTCTCCTTATGCATGTAACCGAAGTCAAGTCGTTAGTCTAGTTGCTACATGAAATTCCGGCAGCTCACATGAGCGCCATGTGCAGAAATCCTGCAACCCTTGTCACAATTGAACTAATAGTGCATCATTCTAAAAGTTTTGGAACATAATTGAGAAAATTAATTTGTACGAGACTAAGATCGTCAACACCCAATAAATACAGGACCAGTTCATAATTTTCTTCTCTTCCCAGTGTCTGGCTAACTTGTTAACTTGATCCTCTTTCTACAGGATGGATGCATCAAGGGACTTCTTGGCATATCTTGCTTTTTTGTTTTTGTGAAGGTTATATCCCCTTTCCTTTTTGGGGTAAATGATTTTGTCTTTCATGTTGCAAATGGAGGATTGATTCAATCCCTGTGGAATTGGAAAGAGTACATGAAATTAGATGGTGAAAAATCATCTTATGAGGAGTTTCAACCACTGTAGATGTTGATAAATAGATTAATTGTTTGAGCTTTGTTGTTTTGTAGACTTTTAGGTCAAGAATATGTTGTATTTGAGAGCTTTTTTGTAATGATCACAAACATTGAGCCTTGTAGTTCAAACTTGTATGAACTTAGGTTTACATATTTGAAATCAGTGAACTCTATTGATCCGACCCAAATAATTATTAGTTGATCACAATGTAGTGATATTTACGTTGGCACTCATTTATCTTAGGTCTGAAATGATATTTTGCTACCATATGCATATGCTGAATGCACTGTCCGCTTGTACTTTAATATGATATGTTTGTTTTGGGACTCGCTCCGATGGACGTAGGACTTTACGATTATACTCTACACGAGTTTGAAATTTAACATTCGGTTTTTAAATCTCAAATTTAATTCACACCTAAAAATACATATATACCTATTACTTTTTCTAATACAACACTCATAAAATACTTATTATATCTATAATATCTATCATTATCATATTCTGATTTGACATAAACATCTCATTTTACTAAAATTCCAAAATAAACACATATTTTTACTATTCATCAAGATTTTTACATTTCAATTTTCAGGATTTCAAAGTCATGACTTGCTACGCACATCTAAATTTCAAAACAAAAACACCCATAATGACTAGGTTTTATGTGAGAATGATTTACGAAGATTTATAATAAAATTATTTTAAATATTGAATATTTAATTAACAGTATCAAAGAATTTATTAGGTGTGTCGAAATTGCCACAAAAAAATCAACTACAAATAAAATATAATACCACTGACATGATTTTTTATATTCTTGTTGAAATATTTGACTTTATCATGAACAACTTTTTATACAAAATTTTTGTCTTGTATAATATATGAGAATATATAGTATTCCATTCGTCCACAAAAATTAGCCTTGCTTTTTTTTTTTTGCACGTGGTTTAAAATGATATGTCGGATGGTATTATGAGGTATTGTGAAGTCCATTTATGAATTTAAAAATTGTATATGAAAAATATATTTGCATACTTTTCATATACAATTTTAAATTCGTAAATGAATCTCTCAATACCCTCCGACATATTGCATTAAACCCCGTGCAACCAAAAAAGATAATTTTTATGGACGACGTGCACTAGTGTACGGAGCAATAATGTCTTACGACGAGCTGCGAGTGAAACTCATGCCCTGACTTTTTGTTTCTAAGTTTGTGTCAACATCTTCCTATACACACATATTTTCCAACAATATATATCAGCAAGAATGCCAAAAAAAATTAAATTCAACCATCAGGTGCACCGTACATAGCAAATGATATTGTTATTTTTACTTTTTCAATAAAAATGGAACCAACAAGAATTACAGAGTCAATTTTTTTTTAGATAAAAGCAGATACTGATAAATAAAATATGGAACCAAAAAAAAATCTCTTTCTTTATATTTTGAATTGCATAATTTTATTTAATTTTTAGAATTCTCATAACTATTTAGAATCCTGAAGTCAGTCGTATCTCATAGAAGTCATATGTAAATATAATAGATCTCTTATTAGGAGTGGAGACTCGATCATGGATATCACTCAATAGAACAATCTTATACTCCCTCAACTAAATATGGACACCAGTGTGTTTGCACGAATTTAAAAAATAAAAAATAAAAATATCATGAAATTTATTTATAAATAAAATAATTAGTTATGAATGATAATAAAAATAATAATTTTTATAAAAGTGCTTTTTTTTTTTTACCAGTTAGTTAAGGATGAAAGCGATACATAAAGCACGTTGTTGTGGTGTGAACACTGCAAGAAGAAGAAAATTATAGGTGGAACAAAAGTCTAACAAAATCAATTAATATGTTTGGGAGGCACACGAGGACTTGAGGGATGACGCCAGTTGTCAAACAATGCAAACACCAAAAATTTATTGTAGGAAAATATTTCAAAGACTATGAAAAAAGTTTCTGCAAAATGCCTATGAAATGGGAGCATTGAGAATACAAAAGAGAACCTTTTGCATGAAAGAAGACCATTCAATTAATTAAAAAAAAAATTGAAGGGAAAAGAAGATTCATAAACGGTTGTCTAAGTTAAATGGCTCAGTATTGATTTTAGTAAATTGAATGTTTGAAGTTGTTGTAGTTGCTGCTCATGTAATAAGACTCTTTAATTTGGGTAATACATTTTGAAACTAGTTGTATTCTGAATTAATTGGTATTTCTTATACCCTATATTAATATATTTTTTTGTTGATAAAAAAAACCCGTAATTTATGGTGCACTTAGTTTAAAATTCCTAAATGATTAACTTATAGTTATAAAAATGAATATGTGTAAGTGTATATGGTAAACTTAAAAAAAGGAAGATAATCAATTCACTATGGTTAAAAATGAGACTAAAAAATAAATTAGTTAGTACCTCATTTAACTGTCATGCCTTCTATAATCACCTCTTTAATTATTTATTAGTTCTAAACAAATAAGTATATTTTGAATTTCTTTTTATTTTAAAGTTAGAGCAATACACATGGAACAACATCCCTCTAACATAATTCCTTTCATTAAGTGCATATATATGATGAATTTTAAGTGAAATTATGTTTGATTTAGTTACTTATACTTTTATTTTCTAAAAAATATATTTCATTTTAAAAAAACTAAGGAATTAAAAAATAATACTTAATGATGTGAACTTGTCATTTAATTTATACTACAAAACATGCTTATTGATACCACAAAATGTATTTATAAATAATACAATATAAAATATAAATAATAACAGTGAATATAACTAATAACATCAATAAATATACTTTGTAATATAAGTTTTAGGAAACTTCTTCATATAAATTTTTGTATTTTTGCAATTTACCAAGTGAAGGTCCCATAATTAATTTTATTCTATAAGCTCTTTATTGTCGGCGAGGTCGATCCAAAATAGAGAAAAAAAAATAAAAATTGGTCTCATGATTTATTGTGCGTCTACATTTTATTCCAAAAAAATTGACTTTTAGATTTTAATCCCACAAATTTTTGAGTTGTCGAATTTTAATCTAATTTGTGCTAAAATAAAAGTAAAAATTAATAATATTTTTTTTGTCACACACAGTGATGTAGTGGTTGACTTTGAAATTTGGCAACCACCTCTATAAGGCTACCAAAAGGTTTCAATTTCAACCAGCACATGCGCCGCGTGGAGATATGATCAAAATTAGGCAATCTAAATATTAAAATTTTAAGAATAACAAGTAAACACTCGATAAATTACGTACAATTTTTTTTTATTTTTTTATGTCAGACAAAACGTGACGGCACTTTCAAATACTCCTATTTATTGTCTGGTAGCAATATATAGGATTTTTCCAAAGTTTATGCTTACGTCAACTCAAAATTGAGTACGAGTTATACAATTTAGTATATAATAATACTCTTTAGTTCCAAAGATAATTTTTATATTTTTTTATATGAATGTTTTAATTTTTTTTACATCTTAAAAATGAAACAACTTACACTTACCAAAGTCAATAAAATATAATTTTTATATTTTATTATTTAACTTCACACTGATATCCTTTGAAAATTTACGTATGGAATATTTTTTCTCTATGTACACTGCTTCAAAATATATTCAGTGAACCAATACCATGCTTAAAATTAAGTCCATGGGTTAATTAATGGTTTAGCATAGATATACATATATATATATATGTATGCATAAAGTGTCGACACATAAAAATTGAATTGTAATTTTCCTATATATTATAGGGTACGTAGTAATGTTATTTTAGATATTTTTCATTTCTCCTTTTTACACTTTATTCAATTTATGTAAATTTTTCATGGGTAAATAGAATGTTTGGTCCCATAAAAATTTTTACTTAACAAATCTGATTCCACATTTTTTTTTTGTTCTTTTTAGCATATTTAGTCCATTCGTTAAAAAATATTGCACATACGGTCTGATTAGAATTTGAGCGCAATAAATTTGATCTTTGGACCATTAGTGTAATTTACCCAAATTTTTCGTGATTTTGGGAAGATGGAGGAGAAGTTATTTGTACGAAAACATAATAATGCACCTGTTTGTTGTTTATTGATGTTTTAAAATTTATGGGCAAATTTAAAAATGAACTATTTATTTTTTGATCGGTAAATGTTAGTTGTTAGTAGTTAGTTCACTAAGGGTACGTTTGTTTTGGGATTAAGGGGGTCGTGGGAAGTCATGACTTTGAAATCCTGAGATGTGAAAACTTTGATGAATAGTAAAAGTGTGTGTTTGTTTTGGGATTTTAGTAGGGTAGGATGTTACTTTATGTCAAATCAAAGTGTGATAATGATTGATTTTATAGGTATAATAATAGGTATAATAGATATTTTATGAGTGTTGTGTTGGAAAGAGTAATAATAGGTTTAATAGGTATTTTTAGGTGTGGATTGAGTTTGGAATGTGAAATCCGGATGTTACATCTCAAACTCGTGTAGAGACGTGATCGCAAAGTCCTACGTCCATCCGTGGCAGTTCCAAAACAAACATACCCTAAGTCTCCAAACACTCCAACAATATCTCCAAGTCAACCTTATATCTCCCTCCTAAAGGGAATCGAATGGGTCAGTCACTCAAGTGAGGAACCCGGTGACCAGATGAGCTAACTCACCTGGTTAAAAATAAACTTATTATATATAACAAATTCATTTTTTATTAATTGTTTTCTCTGTCACCTTCACATTTTGATTAATTAATAACGATAAATTTTAAATTATGAGAGATTTGGCAAGATTGAAATATGGGTCGTAATTAAAATGAAAAAAAATGTGAAGAAAAGATAATAAGAACTTAAAACGTCGTCTGCCTCCAATTAAGTTCAACAGAAGATATATAAATGAAAGTTGGCCATGCATTTGATTAACTTAATTATATAATTAACTAATACCACAATATATACATAGCCTTGATTAATTAATAGCATACTACATATATATATAAGGAAGATATATATATATATATATAATTAATTAAGATTACATTAATTAATTAATTAATTTAGCATCCACAAGCGCCCGGATCCGCTGCACGGCGACATGAAGCGTGTCGTTGCTCATATTGGCGAAGCAGACCCGGAACCATCCGGGTTCGGGGCAGTGGAAAGAGGATCCGGGCGAGACGTTCAACCCGAAGCCGGAGAGCATGTCTCTCCAGAGCTCCATTTCGGCGTGGAAAGTATGGGAAGGCAACAAATGGCGCATGTCGACCCAACAGAACAAGCCGGCATTGCTGTCCAAGCACCGGATACCCGCTTCCCCCAAGCCGGATACCAGCATTTCCCGCCTTGTTTTCAGCCTCCTTCGATTCTCCTTGGCATAGGTGCTAATGAATCTCTTGTCAGCCAATATTCTGGAGAGAAGGAACTGGGACTGGGAGGAGATGAGGCCGAAGCTGGACATCTTGGTGGCGGCGGCGATGAGGGTCGGGTTGTTGGAGTATATTGCCCCGATCCGGAAGCCCGGGAGGCCGAGGTCCTTGGAGAGGCTGGAGACGAGGTGGACGCGTGTGTTGGAATATGGGGCGAGCTGGGCGATGCTGATGAAGGTGCGGGGGTACTGGAAGACGGTGCCGGAGTAGATCTCGTCGGAGACGATGTGGAGGTTGTGTTTGGCGGAGAATGTGAGGAGGAGGTTGAGCTCTTGGAGAGTGAGGGAGGTGCCAAGAGGGTTTGAAGGGTTTGTGATGAAGAGGCCTTTTACTTTGAGGTTGAGCCTTTGGGCTTGTGCGTGGGCTTCTTCGAGGCCTCTTTCCCTGATTTTGAAGGAGTTTGTGCTTGAGCAATTGATGGGGACTATTTCAACCCCTGTTCTCCATTTCAGGTCTCTATCAAATCTACACACAACACAAATTTGATATATATATATATATGGACATTAATTCTTCATTATCATGTGCATGGAGATGCATGCATGGGATCGATATATATATACTCGATCGAATATTTGTACACAATAATTAACTAACTAATGATGACATATATATATATGTGCATGAATGTTATATATATATACCCGGGATAATATGGTGTGGGAACTAAGAAAGCGTCTCCAGGTTGAGCAAGGCAAAACATGAGAGTTTCATTAGCTGAAGTTGCGCCTGCTGTCAGCACTAGCTTCTTTGGATCAAATTTCACCTTATTTTCTCTTATTTTTGACATGTAATCTGCCAATTCCTGCAATATATATATCAATCACTAATTAACTAAATCTCATTTTAATTTGTTTGGAGGATTAATTAATTAATTTCCTTCATAATATATATATATATATATATATATATATATAATTCTTTTAATATATATATATATATATATATATATATATATATATATATATATTACAGGCCTGCATGCAGATTAAATCGATCGATTAATTTTACTTACTTTCTTGAATTCGGGCAAGCCATGATAATCCTGGAAAAGAGCCAATTCCCTGAAAATGGATGATCCACCCCTTCTCTTGAAACAGTTTGTCTCCTCATTTCGTGCTATCCACGATTCCAGAAGATCAAAAGACAGCTGCGCGCAATATATATATATTATAATATAAAAAACAAATTATATATATATATATATTTATAGTGGTTTGTTTGTTTTTAGTCATGTTTTTTGTAAAAAAAAATTTTAGCCATGGAACGTACGGATTACGGGTGGAGTAGTCGTGGAATGGTATGGAACGGGTGGAATTTTACAATAGTTGTGGAAAAAAAATTATAGGAAAAATATATCACCTTCCACAGCCTTTACAGTTTCTTAATTTACGGCTTACTCATGAATGGTACATATATATATATATATATAATAGCAAGAAACAGGGTGGAATTAATTCTACAATATATATAGTGGTGAAAAAATTAATGAAATATCACCTCCATATATATATATATAGTATTTTCAATTTCTTTTACAAATTAAAAAGAATTTCCACAAAAAATTTTAGCTAAAAGAACAAATTAATTAACTAGGGACTAGGGTTTGGGTGTACAATTAATACACCTGATTTTCAGCGAGGCCCATTTGAATAATGCCAGATGGATTAGTGAGGGGATGGAATGGATTCTTCTCGTATTGTTGCCATCCTAAGAAGTAAGAAGAGTCCTGGCCATGTGACTCGCACGTGACTTTCCTAGACAACATGTTGTTACTAGTCCAAACAACCTTAAAACTTGTCTACGACCCTTTAGAGAGAGAGAGAGAGAGGGCTAGTGGGGGGGTATTTATAGTGATATGAGGAGAGATGGGGTTGAGACAATTTCCCGACAATAATGTTTGTATTGCCTTGTAAAGGACGGTGCTGCCTTAATTAAGACATCATCAAATGCTATTGGGACTAATTATTATATGCCTTGTGGAAATTAATGTCGTCACCATTTTTTTAAGAAATCGCTATATTAGAAGAATAACCAGGAATTTAATTAGCACTTATTGGCCCTAATTTCTATTTCAGATTAATCTTGTTTCCAAATGGTCTGATTTGTTTGAGTAAGTACTATGAATCTGACGTGAACTATAGATCTAGTATCACTGTTACCTTGTTCATATATTTTAATTTGAAAGAATTCTTGTCAATATTTTTACTCCTCATACCATGTAATTAAAATTAATTCATTTATTTAGTTCTAATAAAATATATTCCCTAATTCATTAAAGTATCACTGTTACCTTGTTCTAATATATATAGTTTCACGTACGGCCCATATATATACTACAAAAAATTCGCATTTTTAACGATCGATTCAGCGATCATTTTTTGTCTTAAAATATATTTTGAGACCAATTAGTGTCTGTTTAGAGACAGTCCCTAAAATATGAGTCACTAATATTTGCGATCGCTTAATTTTTTTTATAGCGGTCTCTGATCAGTGACCTCTCAGTCTTAATATTTCGTGAATGTCTTTATCCGTTCGCTGATTAAACCGAGTCATAACTCGAGTGAGTGACATATTGAGGCCGGCAAATTAAGGCGGTCGCAAAATATCCTCATTTTGCCAGTTTCAAAATTTAAAATTTATAAAATGAGTATTTAAAATTGAACATTGTATGAGAATGAATGTTCCATATTAAACTGCACATTTCAAATAAATTGATTTATGTGTATATTTATAAAAAAAAAAAAAATTAATTTATATACACAAAATGTCCAAGTTTCTCCCAGATGGAGATCCACGTCAGTACCATTTTATAACTTCTAAACCCTACTTTAAGTCGTTTTTCAAAGGCTTTCAAATCGTGATCAAAGCTTTCCCCCGAACTTATATATATATATATATATATGGTGCTCCTAATGCTCCTAACTCTTAGGGATATATATATATATATAGTGCGTGTTATGACACTACAAAAAAAATGAGTTTTAGAGACCGCATTTTAGCGACCGCCCATAAATCGGTCGCAAATATTAATTTTAGCGACCGTATTTGCGACCGCCGAGGTGCTTTGGTTAATTTGGAATGTTTGCGACCGCCAAGCGGTCGCTAAATCATTTAAAAAACTTCCGACCGCCATAAGCGGTCGCAAACAGAAATGTGGTCGCTAAATTTTAAACCCGTAACTGGTAACCCGGAAAAGAAGAACCGGTTTGTTTTTTTAAATTAGCGACCATTTTTTTGCGGTCGCAAATATAAAATATTAATTTTGCGACCGCGAAAGCGGTCGCTAAAGTAGTATCCGGTTAGGGTAGTTGGCTCCATTTAATTATATAATTTTGTGACCGCTTAATGCGGTCGCTACACATAATATGGCGGTCGCTAAAACGTGATTATGGAACAGAATCAACTTCTCTTTTCTTCAGTTTTTTCGGGGAAAAACCCTACTCACACCTCGAAAAATTTCCCAAATTCAAACGAGCATTGCTTCAACGTGTTGGTGGCAATTGTGGAAGTCTACTACTATATTGTGCTCGTTGCTTCTAATTCACCGTACGTTTTTATAATTTTACCGTTTAATTTTAAATTTTGTGTATTATATGTTTTATAAGTGTTCTTCATGTGACACATTAAATTTTAGAATTTACAATGTGAATAATTATTGTAATTGATTATAGTTGATTTTTTGTTTTAAAAAATTTGATATGTTTGTTTATAGTCGAAACTCTGCCGAATTTTTTAATAATTTATATGTGATTCATTTTTTATTTGTATCAGATGGAACTCCCTGATCGTCGTTGGATGTATGAAATGCCTCGTTTGATACAAGGAAATATGAATTATGAATTTTGCCTGAAACTTGATGAGTTTATTAAGTTTGCCTGTAGTAAACCAAATTGCATGGATAGTTGTTGTCGGATTAGATGTCCTTGTTCAGGCAGAAAGTGCAGTAACAAAAGATTTTTGAGCATAGATGAGGTTAAAACTCATCTTGTGAGGTTCAATTTTGCTCCATTTTATTATAATTGGACCAGACATGGCGAAGACAGGTGGAATTATAATTTGGAAACAGTGATTGCCTTCTATGATCAGTTGAGTAGTTGTGGAGGTGAGAGATTTGAGATTGGTAGTTCGAGCTGCGACCCGTCTACACCATTGGATGAGCTAGATGAATTCCAACGGTATCATACGATGATTGATGAGTCTGGTTTGGGTGTTCACCACACAGCCATGGAGGAGGAACCAAATCCACGTTCAAAGAAATTTTTCGAGATGCTCAAATCTGTCGATCAAAAATTGTTTCCTGGTTGTGATACTGAGACTCAGTTGTCATTCAACGCTCAGATGTTGTCCATCAAAACTGAAGGCAAAGTGAGTCAGAAAGTCTTCAATCAATTCGCCAAGTTGTTTAAACGGGCCCTACCCAAAGAGAACACAGCGCCAGAAAATTTCTATCAAAGTAAGAGATTGTTGAAGGATATGGGTTTACCGTTTGAGAAGATTGATTGTTGTACCAATGGTTGCATGCTGTTTTGGGGCGACGACGAGAGCATTAATCAGTGCAGGATGTGCCGGCACCCTAGGTTCAAACCCTCTGATCGTAGGAAGAAGGCAGCTTTCAAGTCGATGTATTATCTTCCCATCACTCCTCGTCTAGAGAGGTTATATCAGTCGAGTGCCACTGCAAAAGACATGACATGGCATGCTGAGGAGTGTTCTAATCAAAATTCCGGAGAGATGCGTCATCCTGCAGACTCTAATGCGTGGAGACATCTTGATAGAGAGTTCCCAGATTTTGCGAGTGAGAAGCGAAATGTGAGACTTGGTTTGTGCACAGACGAATTTGCTCCATTCGGTATGCACGGGAAAATGTATTCTTTGTGGCCTGTTTTGTTGACTCCGTACAATTTACCCCCTTGGTTGTGCATGAAGCCTCAACACATATTTCTCACTGTGTTGGTGTCTGGTCCTCGCAACCCGAAGGATAAACTAGATGTCTACCTTCAGTCGTTGATTAAAGAGTTGTTATATTTGTGGCATTTGGGAGTAGAGACGTACGACGTGTACCGAAAGGAGAACTTCACGTTACGGGCTGCTGTTTTATGGACCATCAGCGACTTTCCAGCATATGCTATGTTATCTGGGTGGTCGACAGCTGGAAGACTAGCGTGCCCGTACTGCATGGATGAGTCTGAGGCGTTTTATCTTCCAAAGAGTAAGAAGATATCATGGTTCGACAACCACAGGAAGTTTCTACGTGATGATCATGCCTTTCGGAGGGACAAAAAGAATTTTCTAAAGGGTAAACCTCCTGTAAAGCGTCCAAGGCCACGAGTTCGAACATGTATTTATATATTATTCATATTTTAACCAGTACTTAATTATTCTAAGAGTTTGATAGATTACTGGGAAGATCGGTCCGATGAAGAGTCATGACTGTCATATTTTTATGCAGCGGTTGCTACCGATTGCCTTTCGGTACTCACTTCCGAAGCATGTATGTCATCACAGAATTGAGTCTATTTTTCAGAGACTTAACGGCCTCAATGATTAAAGTGGACGACATACAGCGTTTGGATAGAGACATCCCTGTTATATTGTGCAAGTTGGAAAAACTTTTTCCACCCAGTTTCTTTGACTCGATGGAGCATTTACCTGTCCATTTACCGTATGAAGCTTTACATGGTGGTCCAGTGCAGTATAGGTGGATGTATCCTTTTGAGAGGTAAGTATAAATTTATTTATTTATTTGTTTCTTTCTAATTTTATGTTATTTTATTGTTCATTAAGTATTGAATTTACTATTTTTAGGTATCTCCACAACTTGAAACGTAATATTGGAAATACAGCACACATTGAAGCATCCATTGTTAATGCTTATCTTACTGAAGAGGTTGGTACATTCTGTTCTTATTACTTAGGCGATCAAGTTCAAACGAGGATCAGAAACGAGCCTCACAACTATGATGGTCGCGCAGAAGATCATCCTCTTCGTGAGTTCGATGGTATGCTGTCGGTATTCTTACATGCTGGTCGACCACTCGGTAAGGGGACCAAACGGTATTTCCAAAGTGACTGGGAAGAAGAGACGATACATTCGTATGTTTTGATGAATACGCCCGAGGTTCAACCATACATACAGTGAGTTTTATATTTTTAGTCATTTTTTGAAGTTATGTTAGTATTTTAATACTAGTGTTTCTGATATGTAAGGATGTTTTGTGAGCAAACCCGTCAACAATTACCAGGCATCACAGAAGCAGAGGTGTATGATGCAATTCACCACAAATTCATGTTTTGGTTCCAAAAAATGGTATGTAATCACTACCTCATATTATATATTTGCCACAAAGTTAATGCTATTAATCTTGTAATACTTTAATATTTGTAGGGACAAATGAATCAGCTTCAGAATCCACATCTTGAAGCCTTGAGCAAAAAACCACTACGTGAAGTGACTTGTTATAATGGGTACTATGCAAATGGTTTTAAATTTCACACAGCTGCGTATGCTTCAGTAAAAGCCACTTCAAACAACGGTGTTTGCGTTACCAATGGAAACTTCAACAAAGCACCGGTCAATTACTATGGTGTGTTGCAAGAGGTGGTTGAAGTTGAATATCCGGGGTGGCCACAGAGAAAAATTGTTTTATTCTTCTGTGAATGGTTTGATTCGGGTCGCGAAGGGAAGAGAGTCGATGCAAACTATAAGATCGTTGATATTAACACCAGCAAAAAATATCCAACTGCATACGACCCCTTCATTTTTGCATCACAAGCATCTCAAGTTTATTATTGCAAGTATCCGACTTCAGGCAAACTGAACTTAAGAACAGTGGTAAAGGTCAAGGCAAGGTCGTTGGTGGAAATGCCTACTTTATCCACATTAGAAACTGCACAATTTGAAGATCCATTCCAAACTGAAGTGCAAGAAGCTGAAACAGTGGTTCAGGACGAAGGTATAAATTCTTCAGTTGATTTAGTGGCTGCAAATCCAGATATGGTAATTGTTGAGAACGAAGAGGAAGGAGAAGACGAAGAGGAAGAGGAACAGGAACAGGAAGATGATGATGATGATGATGATGATGATGATGATGATGATGATGATGATGCAGAAGAAGATGATGATGAAGAAGATGATGATGACGAGGAGGATGATAATGAGGAAGATAATGATGACGAGGATGATTAATTAAGCAAATGTGTTTATATATATGTTTAATTAATTGATATTGTCATTTTTTAGAATAACTTGTGCATATTATAAGTTGAGTTAGTATCATAATATTAGTATTATAATTTAATTAACAGGGTTAACACAATAACATAACAAATTTCCAAAAAAATAAAATTACGACCGCCTATAGGCGGTCGCAAAATATAAAATATATGTTAGCGACCGCTGTAGGCGGTCACAAAATATAAAATATATGTTAGCGACTGCTATAGACGGTCGCAAAATCAAAAATAGCGGGGGTTAAAGGCGGTTCTGAAATTTGAAAGCTGGAATAGCGACCGCTTTTAGCGGCCGCAAATTGCCGCATTTGACTGATTATAAGGAGTGGCCACTACCGCGTAATTAGCGACCGCCTTAGTTATTTTAGCGACCGCTGTAGGCGGTCGCTAAAACAAAACCAGATTATTACCTCCTTCACCAGAATTGTAAAAGTCATTTCACCGTCGAAAATCATAAACTTACGGTCGAAAATCATAAATTTACCGTCGGAATTGCGACCGTTTAAACAAAAGTGTGACCGCTCCGTCCTCCGCCGCCTCGTCCGCCGCTGCCTCGTCAGCCGCCACCTCGTCCACCGCCTCGTCAGCCGCCGCCTCGTCCTCCCGCCGCCGTCAAAATCTCCGGTGAAAGGTAAATGAATTTTTTTTAACAGTTAGTATTTTTTTTAGAAAAACAGTTAGTATTTTTTTTAATTGTTAGTATTATTTGTTAATATTTGTTAGTATTTGTTAATATGTGTTAATATTGTTAGTATTTGATTAATATTGTTAGTATTTGTTTAATATTGATTTGTTGTTAATATTGGTTTGGTTTGTTGTTAATATTATTTTGTTGATTTGTTGTAATATTGTTTTGTTGATATTGTTGGTATTATTATTGTTATTATTAGTATTATTGTTAATATTGTTAGTATTATTATTGTTAATTATTGTTAATATTGTTTATATTAGTATTATTGTTAGTAATATTATTAGTATTATTATTGTTAGTAATATTGTTAGTATTATTTGTTAAATTGTTGATTGTACAATTTGGTATAGATAAGTGAACAACCCGATCAGATTGAGGGTGACGGTCAGGGGATAGGGAGAGGTAGAGGTAGAGGGAGGTCACGACCCCTCCCTTTACCACCGATTCGACCTCCCGAGTGTCTGATGCCCCCGCCCTTCCAGTCTAATGAGGCCGGATCTTCATCGCGGCAACACCCTCTACGTGAGACCCGGGAGTATATAGAAATAAGAGAGGGCCAGTAAGTAAATTAATATTTTATTTTGTTTTATTGTTATATAATAATTCCTATAATAATTTTTTTTTATTCAGCTTGCTTCCTCAGCACACGGTCACTGAGCGCATCACGGAGTCCATTATGCAGGTCACTTGGCCTTATGGAGTTGGCTCGTGGACTCGTGTACCTGAGGCCTCGAGGAGAGCGATGTTTGACGAATTTAAGGTATAAAAATATTAATATTTGAGTGATAATTAATATTTTTATTAATTATTAATATTTGAGTAATTAATTTTTGGGAATTGTTTGAATTGCAGAAATTGTGCTTTTGGGATCCGATAGACGACGCTAGGGTGGAGGAGTTATGGTGCAGTCTAGCACAGGGCCGGATGAAAGCAGTAGTCTACAAAATGAAGAAAGCATGGACAGAAGAAGGGAAGACGGTTGATTTTGGGAGAGACGGTGATGGACGGGCGATCTGGGACGGATTGGTGGCTTACTGGACTGATCCGGCACACCAGGAGAGGGCTCGTAAGGCGCGAGAAAATCGGATGAGCAATCAGAACGGAGAAGGAGTCGCCATTCATCGCGGTGGCTCCCGGACCGCCTACGAGCACGGGCTCGCTTTTGTAAGTATTAATTATTATATTTAATTTATAATTAATTATTATATTTAATTATATTACTATAATTAATTCTTAAAGGAGAATGCACACGGACGGAGGCCAAAATATTTCGAGTCTCTTTCCATTCTTCACTCAGTGAATGAGACTGGTCAATCGTATGCTCGCACCACCGAGCTTCACGTAAGTATCTAATTAGAATGTACTACTAAATATATTTAAATTATTCTATTAAAATAAAGTTAATATTTTATTTTGTTTAATTTCAGAACAAGTATAAAACTGCTCTCGATGAGGCTCGGACCCAAGCGACACCTACTCCGGAGAACCCTACACCTACCCCTATTGATGAGGACCGCCTCTATGTTGATTTGGCCGTAGTCAATAGGGGTAAGATACTAGGGTTGGGAGCTTACAGTAAGATTGCCAGTCAGACGCACCGCCCGAGATCATCATCATATTCTGTGTCCGCTCATCCTGACGTCAATCTCCAGCAGGAAGTGGCCGAGTTGAAGGACAAGTTGAACAAGTAAGAGAGAAAAGAAAGGAAGATGCAGGCTTGGTTGGCTCAAGTTTCTGCACTTACTAAAATTCCACTTCTACAGGACTCGGATGATGAGGCAGATGCCGATACGGGTCGTGGTGCTGGTACGGATGGTGGTCCCGGAGTGGGTGCGTCTTCTCATGGGAATGAGGGTGCCGATGGTGGGGATCTTGAGGATCTTGAAGAATGAATGCCCGATTTTAATTCTAACGGCTAGTTAATTTATGTGTTGAACAATTTTTTTTGTTTGAATTGAATATTAAGTATTTTAACTTTTTATTAATATATTTTGAATGTTTAAAATTTTATGTTTTACATCAAAATTATTTTTTATGATATCAAATTGTAGTAATTTAGAATATTAAAATTTGTGGCTAATTTGATGTTATATACAATTAATTGAATAAATATGAACAAATTAAAAATTTGGTATTGTAAATTATTAAATATATAACATTACATTTTTGTGGTTGAAATATATATATTTATATTAAGTATCAAAGGATTAATTTGATGAATTAAAAAAAAAA
>JAPKLY010000027.1:1500258-1515150 GCA_026898435.1 Prunella vulgaris
CTAATTAACCCAATTTTTTGCAACGCTTTGTGCTTGATTATAGGATTGCTAGACTAATATTACTAAGCTCAAATTACTTGAGCAGCTCCAGCTTATTAAATTGGACCCAATGTTAATAAGTTCTTTTTTGTTTATATCCTAATCAAGTACGAGTAGCTGGTGAATGACTCAGATCACTTAATTATACATTAATCAAGAATCTGGCCATATAGAAGAAGAAAGTTGATTCAATGATTGTTATGGGTGCAAAGAAAGTGAAATAAAGATCAGATGAGCAAGTACTGCTGATTAACTGAACATTATACTATCAGCTGAAGGAGGTCAGCTGATAGGTCTGCTGATGGTCATCTGATGGGGTCAGCCGGGATCATTTGGGAAGTCTACTGAGGTCATCAGGAAAGTCAACTAAGTCATCTAGTATATCAGCGTAGTCAGCTGAGGAGGTCAGCTGAGGTGTCAGGATGACAATTCAGGACTGGTTAGTCAGGATGAATATCTACTGATGATATCAGCTGATGAAGGTCTACTGATGATATCAGCTGATAAAGGTCTACTGATGATATCAGCTGAGTACTCAGACTCAGCTGAGGATATATCATGTCAGCATACAAGAAAAGGAGCATACTGACTCTAAGTCAGGAATTAAACCAAGAATCAGTTACGAAGCGGTTTAAACTTCCAAGTTGGACAACTGACGATCAGTTTTAACAAAATCAAAACTGGAAATCGTTGGGCTCTGATCATTGATCATTTTCGGTTGCAACTGTAGCAGTTTCTTGTTAGGTGGTTACGATCACTAGCATTAATTAGGGTTTCCATACTCCTATATATATACGCATCTATGTATAGGAAAAGTAGAGAGAGAACAACCAACATAGAAAACACTCAGTATACTCTAGAGAGATCCAAAATACTTGTAATTTGTATCATCTTCCATTGATTAGTGAGAGAGGTGCCCTCATCCGTCGACGTAGATCATTTCTGATCGAACCACGTAAATCTTAGTGTTCTTTAATTTCTTTATTCCAATTGATTTCAAACAATCATTGTTAACTCAACAATTGGTGTCGTCTGTGGGAAAGAAAATTGTTGGTGAAATCAACTGCTATGGCTTCTACGAAGATGGAGTTTGAGAAATTCACAGGAGCGAATGATTTTGGTTTGTGGAAGGTGAAGATGAAAGCTCTCCTCACACACCATGGATTATCAAATGCTCTGAAACCAACGGATTAGTGGCCTTCATCGTCCTCATCAGAATCTGCAAAGAGGCAGGAGATTTTGGACGAGGCTCATAGCACAATCATCTTGTGCTTGGGGGATAAACCTCTGAGGGAGGTTTATAAGGAGAAGACTGCCATTGATGTGTGGAACAAGCTGGAACAGGTGTATCAAACGAAGTCGGTTACCAATAAGTTGTTCATGAAGCAGAGGCTTCATTCCTTCAAGATGACTGAGGATAGGGATCTGGTTGAACAACTTGAAGAATTCAATAAAGCAGTGGATGAATTGGAGAATCTTGAAGTCAAGATTGAAGATGAGGATAAAGTCCTGATGTTACTGAATTCTCTACCAAAATCCTTGGAGAATTTCAAGGATGCTTTGTTATTTGGAAGGCAAGAGAAGATGTCACCTGATGATATTCAGAATGCATTGAAAACTAAGGCGCTTCAAATGCAATCTGAAAGGAAGAACACAAATCAAGGTGAAGGGCTGAATATCAAATTCAAGAAAGGGAATAAACTGTTTCAGGGAAAGAAGAAGAGGAATGGTAAAGGCCTTGAACCTGGAAAATTTGTGGAAAGGAGAAAATGTTTCTCATGTCAGAAGGTGGGACATCTCAAGAAGAATTGTCCTGACAAATCCAGGAAGCAAGAAGAGGATCAGAAGGCTGATGTCACAATTGCCACTCAGGAAGGATATGATAGTGATGAGGTCTTGGCTGTTACTGATGTCAAGCTGAGTGAAGATTGGGTGTTGGATTCTGGGTGCTCATTTCATATGTCCCAATAAAAATTTATTCAAGGATCTCAAGAAATTTGATGGTGGATCAGTTCTCTTGGGGAATGATCAGATGTGCAAGGTCAGAGACTCTGGCTCAATAAAGTTGAGGCTGCATGATGGTGCTGAGAGGATACTACAAGATGTCAGGTTTGTACCTGAGCTGAAGAGAAATCTTATTTCTCTTGGATCACTCAATATTTTGGGATATGAATTCAATACAAGGAAGGGATTCATATTGATAACCAAGGATAATAACATTGTGATGAAAGACAAAAAGGTGAATGTCTTGTACATTTTAATTGGTAACTCAGCTGCCGGATCAGTGAATGCAGTTATGGGCAGTTCTGATGCTATCTTGTGGCACAAGAGGTTAGGGCACATTGGTGAAAGATGACTGAATGAACTCTCCAAGCAGAAGGCATTTGGGGATTCAAGAACAATCAAATTGGATTTCTGTGATCACTGTGTGTTGGGAAAATCCAAGAAACACTCTTATGCAAAGGGGCAACATCATACTGATGCTCCTATGGATTATGTACACTCTGACATCTGGGGGCCATCAAGAACTGAGACTCATGGAGGTGGAAAGTACTTCATGACTATCATTGATGATTTCAGCAGAAAGGTGTGGGTGATCATCCTGAAGCAGAAGAGTGAAGCCTTTGGAAAATTCAGGGAATGACTTCTTGAACAAGAGAATAAAAGAGGCAGAACCTTAAAACATCTCAGGACTGACAATGGGCTTGAGTATGTGTCAGAAGAGTTTGAAAACTTCTGCAAGGAAAGAGGCATAACAAGGCACAAAACTGTTCCAGCAAATCCTCAACAAAATGGACTTGCTGAGAGGATGAACATGACTATTTTGGAGAAGGTCAGATGCATGCTATCAGATGCTAAACTACCTAAAGTATTATGGGGAGAGGCAGTTAATACTGCTTGTTATTTGATAAACAAAACACCCTCATCTGCTATTGACTTCAAAACCCCAGATGAGTTTTGATATGGTAGGTTGTCAGATTACAATAATCTGAAGGTGTTTGGTTGCTTAGCCTTTGCACACATAAGGCAGGATAAGTTGGAACCAAGGGCTCTGAGGTGCATCTTCCTGGGATATCCAAAATGTGTCAAGGGTTATAGATTGTGGTGTCTTGAAACTGGACACAAGAAGTGTATTGTCAGCAGAGATGTGACTTTCAATGAGAAAGTTATGGGATATGGTACATCTGAAAATACTCAGGATGTTGAGGATAATCCCATAATCAGACATACACCAGTTCAGGTGGAGCATACAACCAGGATTCTGAATGAAGATCAGGCTCAGGACAACTCTGATATCAGGAATCCACAAGCAGATCAGTCTGATGCATCAGCAGATAGTGATTCTGAAGATCAAACTGAAAATTCAGATGAAGAGGGTCAAGATTTGAGAAACTACAGTCTGGCCAGGGATAGAGATAGGAGAAGCATTCATCCACCAATCAGGTTTGGGCAGGCTGACATGATCTCATATGCCTTATCAGTGCAGAAGAAGTAGAGTATCAAGAACCTGAAACTTATGCTGATGCAGTGACAAGAAAGGAAAAAGATTAGTGGATTTCAGCTATGAAAGAGGAGTTAAATTCACTTGAAAAGAACAATACATGGGTTCTTGTGAATAAAGAAAAAGGGCAGAAGGTTGTCAGCTCAAGATGGATATTCAAGAAAAAGTCTAAAATTGGGTCAGATGGGTTGGAGCTGATCAGATACAAGGCAAGATTGGTTGTAAGAGAGGATTTACTCAGAGAGAAGGAATAGACTTCAATGAAGTATTCTCACCAGTTGTGAAGCACTGCTCAATAAGGATCTTATTGTCTAAGGTGAATCAGGATGGACTAGAGTTACAACAGCTGGATGTCAAAACTGCATTTCTACATGGAGAACTTGAAGAAACCATTTATATGCTGCAGCCTGAGGGGTTCATACTATCAGAAGATGAAGGAAAAGTATGTTTGCTGAAGAAGTCATTGTATGGACTTAAGCAAAGCCCAAGGCAGTGGTATAAAAGGTTTGATAGCTTCATGATGTCAATAGGCTTCATCAGATGCAAGTATGATAGATGTGTGTACCTAGAAAAGCAAGGCTCTGAGGTACTTACATATCTATTACTTTATGTGGATGATATGCTAATTGCTAGCAAAAGTCTTGGAAGAATTCAGAAACTGAAGGATAAGCTCAGTTCAACCTTTGACATGAAAGACCTTGGAAGTGCTAAGAGAATTCTTGGTATGGATATTATCAGGAACAAGTCAGCTGGAAGAATGTTCTTGACTCAGCAGGACTACATACTGAAAGTCTTGAGAAGATTCAATATGCATGAGTCAAGATCAGTCTCTACTCCTCTTGGACAACATTTCAAACTAACAGCTGATCAATGTCCCAGGAGTGATCAGGAGAAGTCTCAGATGAACAAGATACCTTATTCAAATGGAGTTGGAAGCATAATGTATGCCATGATTTGCAGCAGACCTGATATTGCTCATGCAGTGAGTTTGGTCAGCAGGTTTATGGCTAATCCTGGAAAGGCACATTGGGAAGCTTTCAAGTGGATAATGAGATATCTGAAAGGTTCAGCACATCTGGGATTACTGTTTGAAAGGACTCAGGATATCAAACAACCTCTACAAGGTTTTGTAGATTCTGACTATGCTGGAAGCATAGATACAAGAAAGTCTCTGACTGGATATGTGTTTACACTTTATGGCACAGGCATCAGTTGGAGGGCTGCATTACAGTCAGTGGTTACATTGTCAACCATTGAAGCTGAGTACATTGCAGTAACAGAAGCAGTAAAGGAGGCTATGTGGCTGAAGTGTATTATCAGGGAATTTGGGATCAGACAAGATGAAGTTATTGTGCAATGTGATAACCAAAGTGACATTCACTTAGTCAAGCATCAGGTCTTTCATGAAAGATCTAAACATATTGATGTGAGACTTCACTTTGTGAGAGATGTGGTGAAAAAGAAGGTAGTCACAATAAAGAAAGTTTCAACTGATGACAATGCTGCTGATATGCTCACTAAGGTTATATCAAGTTCAAAATTCAACCACTGCTTGGAGCTGGTTAAGGTACAATCATGGAATGTGCTTTAATACTACTGTGATGTGAAGGTTATGTGGAAGCATCTCACTTATTTTGAGGTGGAGAACTATATATATGAGGATGTGCACTGAATAAATTTCGTAATTAAATAAAGACCGACCGAGGAGGCAATTCATTTATAATGCGTGAGGAAGTGAAGTTGTGGCCTTTGCCCATCACTTATTTGGTCCCACCATGCATCACTTGAAATTTCACCATATATGTCTCGATTGGGACTACCTTATCCTCCAATTGGTACTGGCAAGAGTTGGATATATAAGTAAAAATGACATGATAGAGCTAGCTAGCTAGTTAAAAGACAAAGTCTTGAATTCAAGCTCATCAATTATAATATATAGTAGTGCTAAAAAAGAGAATTTACCTCCCAAATTAAACTATAAAAATATAGGGTTGTTTTCTACTTTTAAGTTTTCCATAAAATTTAAATAGACCCGTCAAAATTGGTTGAGCCCGTTGGGCCAGCCCGCCCCGCCATAATAAATTGAGGGTTGGGCCAAACATTTCCAAGCCCGTATAGAGGCGGGCCTAGACGGGCTGGCCCGTTTGGGTCGCGGGTTTGGCGGGTCGGGCCGCGGGTTGGGGCGGGCCAGCCCGCTAGTGTGTATATATTATATATGTATATATACACATTAATATATATATATACATATTATATGATATTTTAATTAATTTTTAAATTTAAAATTTTTATTATTCATTTTCTTAATTTCTTCCAAACAAAATAACAAATTATTTTGCTCCTCTTACAAAAAAAAAAGATTTTATGATGTAATAATTGATAAATTTTAAGAAATTCTATGGTTTGTGCTAAGTTTATGTCTTTAACATTATTAATTTACTTTGTGAATTTTATTTTATGAGATTTGTATTATATTTGACAAACTTTATTTTATGAGATTTGTGATTCTCGTGGCGAGATTTTAGTTATACATTTATTATGTCACTATTTTATTTAATAAATTTAGTTCATGAAGTATTAGTTCATAAAATTTTCAAAAAAATAAAATAAAATTGGGATGGCCCGCTGAAGCCCGCAACCCGCCATTAAATGGGTTGGGTTGGAGTTTTTGCGGCCCGCCATATTTTCAGCCCACCCCGCCCCGCACCGCCAAAAGGCGGGCTTTTGCGGGTTTAGGCCCGCCCCGCCGGTCCGTTTTAACAGCTCTAAATTTAAACAAGTTATTTACCATATATATATATATATTGACAGGTTATTTACCATATATATTTTAAATATCATTAGATTTGTATAATCTTTTATTAGTGATTATTTTGAGATATTGTATGGGCAAACAAATTATAATTATAATAATTTAACTTTAATATTTTAACTTGGGTATCAAATTAAAATGTGTAATTTTTTTTATGGGAGGAAAAGAGTATATATAGATGGAGAGAAGGCAATAATGCAGCACTTGCCTATATTGGAAAAATCACCTTTAATCTACTTAATCACATGCATGTCCTTATTCAACACCCGACAAGCGCCCCATTCTGGAACTAATACATCATGCATGCTGCCATCCCATTTATAAATTTTTTATTCGAATTAAAGGATATATATATAGTCATTAATCAAACAATTACTGCTGATGATAGATAAAATATCGCAAATCACTTATATAATATATAATTAAAAAATATTTAAACTTGATCAACACAAACAGTTTATAAAGATCTTTGTACCATCCATATTAATATAATATCATTTGATCAAT
The DNA here is from genome assembly GCA_026898435.1 of Prunella vulgaris. NCBI lineage: Eukaryota > Viridiplantae > Streptophyta > Magnoliopsida > Lamiales > Lamiaceae > Prunella > Prunella vulgaris. The sequence continues at coordinate 1,507,119 of JAPKLY010000027.1, forward strand.
CTCATTATGATTTTCATATTCATGTGTGTGTATATATACATACATACACACAAGTATGAGTAAGTCATATTTGTATATATTTGGTACGTTCACTCACTCAATAGTTGAAATTGTTTATGCTTATTATATATAGTGAAAAGTTTATACTGAAAACCAATAATAATTAATGTAAATTTTTTAGTATAATCAATTCATATTTTTAAGTGTAATTTGCTCACACTTTTTAGTGTACATAACTTCAACCTTTGAGTGTGCACCGTGCATCAGCTTCACAGGAAATCTTCATTGTATTTACACACACATATGTATATCGCACTCCGTTCTTTTTCTGCTTTCTTTTGGGTGTGATCTCTTTCGTTCATTATTTTTATTAGATAAAATTGAGTTATACGGTGTAATTGGTAAACATCATATCACTCTCTCCCTGCATATGTATGAGAATATTATATCATGTTAGTCAATCAAGATTTACTGATTAGCAAAAAAAATTAGGACCAAATAGTGTACAGTGGGTAACCTTTTATAGCATAACCTTGAACCACCATCTCCTTTACTTCTATCTGTTTGGTTTAAAATGTAATTATTTCTCGAAAGTAAAACTAAAGCCACTACAAACAGTACTCATTATACATAATATTGCTTTCATATTGGTAAGCAACCAAAAATAATTTATACTCCCTCCATTCTTCCACTATAAATTTTGAACACAAAAATTAGGGTAAGTGTTAAAATTATTATATAATTAATGTATGAGAGATAAAGTAGAGTATTAATACAGAATGTAATAAAAATGAGAAGTACTAAAAATTAGGTTGTCATATATAAAAGAAATAAAAAATTTATAATGAGACTGAAAAAATAGAAAATATATGATGAAACAAAGGGTATCACATTATAAATTAAGTAAATTAACTTCAAAAATAATTCAAAATACTTTAATTTAACCTTTAAATTGAGGTCTCAGTTCAGGCATTTGATATTGCACAAATAGTGTTTGCAATTATTGTTCACTACAAAAAGAAAGGGACGGAAATTTGTGATACATCACACTTTCCATCGCAATGAATTTGTGTCAAAATGAGTATTTACGTTGACACCATCATAATTTTCATAATTTATAGCAAATTGCAAAGGATTTTTACAACACTTATCTTAGCACACAAAATGGAGTCGTTTGAATAAAATTTTCAATCTAAAATTTTTTATGACAAGTTTCATTGCAAATTCTACGTTAATCGAGGTGCCTCATTTAATTTGGTGAGCGCCTTAACTCTACCGCTTTATTTTCAACTCGACCTGTTTTTTTTACGATTATTATCGAAAATATATTTATATGTTTAATTAGTTAGATTATGTTTATTTGGTTAGAATATGATGTTAGATTATAATTAGTATATATATATGTTGTTAGATTTTATTTATATGTTTAATTAGTTAGAATATATGATGTATTATATATATTTTATGTTTAATTAATTAGAAAACAATATTTTTTACACAAAAACTTATGTGTAATATTGTATGCATATAAGATTTGTGCATTATAGTATATTTTGGCAATATTTTGCGCTTCCGTGGTGATTTCTTCACGCTCTTTCTTGCTTTCATAGTTGCTTTCAATCACTCTTCTTCTTCCATGCGAGCTTTCATAAAGAATTTTCTCACATTTTTATTGTCTCCTTCCATTTTCACCATTGCTATGTTTTTTGTTTTTCATATATATACTACTCTATTTTGCATACTGGTGTTATTTTATGAACAAGTAAGTGTTACTGTATGAGCTAATTAAAGTGTGTTACCAGTTCATGTTATGACACTATTTTGTCTTGTAGTAACACTCATTTATTCATATAATAACAGATGAATTACTAAATCAAATAATTTTTTTATTCTTCCATTATTATATTTATGTAACACATGAATCACTGATTGAGAACTATGATGTTATTATAATTTAATAATTTTCATAATTTTTTGGTATTATTTTTTAATAACTTTTCAGTGTAATCAATTATCACTTTTCAATAATCAGACTTAACTTTCAATATAAACAATCTTAACTATTGAGTGAGTATATGATCATGCACCAGGTGCACATAAAACTTACTCTTAAAGTATTTTCCTTTGTCTAGAGTCGAGAATAACTAGCTCGAGGTGAAATATTGAAAAATTATATAAATACATTTATTTTGCGCCTATATATAAGTTCAAAGTCTTAATTAGATGAGACATTAAAAAAAAGTTAGTAGAAAAGAACTTCTATCAATAAATTTTATAATATAAAATTTATACCATAAAATATATTTACTAATATTAATAATTATATTCGAAGATAGTGCCTTTCTATGACTAGGATAGTGCTCTAGCTTACCCAACTTTTATAAAAAAAAAATTACCTATTAAAAAAATTATTTTTAATAATTAGCCCACCTCAAATCAAATATTTAATCTCATTTTTATACTATATGTGTTTTAGCCCACCATTTTTTTTTTTTTTTGTAATGGCTACCCCTTATTTATATTTACTGATATTATTATATTTTTATAGTATAATTTTAATTTATTATATAAATTTTATGTCATAAATAAGTTTTATTGGAGTAGTGATGAAAGACAGAAGTAAAAATTGGGGTAGGGGTCCCTCTGAGCATAGTTATGGAAATTAGAAAGGAAGCTTCAGTGGCTGCCACTTATAAACAAGTGGACAGTGAGTTTGCTGACTTTCTTCCTCTTTCTCTACATTTCCAACTACAAATATGATGATGTTTTTGAATATTTGATTTATATATATAACTAAGATCGACAAAACTATATTTAAAGTGTGGGCCATTCCCAATTCGTACCCAATTTATATTTTATTTTTTTATCTTTATCTGAAAACATTTTCATATTTTGATTTTATTTTTTCTAAAGGCAGCATTCAGAGAAAATGAACTTTATAGTCATACTTTGATTAATTTCTTCTTTTTATATTTTGTTTCGATGACTAGGTATAAGAAGTGAAATATTCATTTGCCCAATCAAATTTTACTACGTGGATACAAACCCAGGGATGGATCCCTTCTTTACTAATATAAATAGAAAAAATTATAAAATAGTTCAATAAATTTACACAAATTACATATTGGTTTCGTGTAAAAAAAAAAATTCCATACAAAAAAAAAAATATTTTCGTGCAAATATTATGAACTAATTTTGTAAATACAGTAATTTTTTTGAACCAATATGTAAAGCACCCATATAAATACGGTCCAAAAATTTTCACTACGTACACAACTCAAGTTTATTATTATTAATTAAAACCTATGATTTTTATAGATAGAAGGATAAATTCATTATCAACACTAAAAAAAAAAGTTTTCTTTTAATATATACAATCAAACTATTATTCATTTAATGATTTTTCCATCCGGAGAATAGGTGTTTTTTTAATTGCAGAAAATTAATCCATGGTTAAACAAAATTGTATTATTTCATTTATAATTAAAATGAATTAATTAAAGGGTAAAATACAAAGATTAAAAGATTAATATACATGCATAAAAAATAAGTGTATATAATTATATGTTTAGCATAATTATCAGTCGTATAAAATATAACGCAAAGTACCTTTCATTTATAAGCTCTATATATTATAAATATGAGATTTGGATTCTCTCTTTTATACTTGTACAGGAAGAGAATCATTTAAATCAAATATAACAATGTATGTATTTAATACAATAAATTTTTTTATGCACAAGACCCTTCTGTACAGAAGGAGATCCAAATTAATCTATAATTTTAATATTTTAGTAAGTTTAAAAAAATTATGTGGGCATGTGCCCCCACTGAGGAGCTTTAGAAGTATCTATCCTTCAACGAATCGATTATTAGACCATAATGTTTAAAATTATAAAATACAAAATTATTATTAATTCATAAAATCGACATGACTAAAATTAAAATAGAAACAATTTACATGATGTTTTTTCATCAATCAAGCAAAACCCACTGCATGACACAATTTTATACACAACATCTATGAAAAACAAATTTATATGTATCATTAATATATATAAAAAAAAAAACCCAAACAACAAAATATCAACATGTGCTTTGTCTAAAGTAATGCCAAATGTTTCACATATAATAGAGATATTGTTAAATTATTTTGGTCAACCAAAAGTAAAAAATTGACAAGATTTTTTGTAACGTGCATGGTGACAACATAACATGGTTTGCATGTCACTCATGTTTCAGCCAGCCAAGACAGCCCAACCCCAACCCCTATATTTTAGAAATTTACATGTATTTTCCATACATCCTATGTTTGTCTATATATTTTGTATTTTTACGCTTTATTAATTGCGCTTTGAATTTTTCTAAACAGCCCTTTAATTAATTGGAAAGATTGGAGGACAATGATGTGATTAATTACAACCATTCAATAGAATTAGTGAAATTTAAGGTTGTAGAAGTAAGAAATCGGTAATCGAACGCTTTTTGGCTGCCTAGGCGGGCGCCTAGTTGTCGCCTATTTTTTTAAAAATATAAAAATATAAATTTTGGGCCACCTAAAAGCCGCCTAGGCCCGAAAATACCTAAAATTATCGATTTTGCAGAAATCGGATCAGTAAAAGGCCGTCTAGGTCGATTTCTGCATCACTGGTGAAACCTAAGTAACATGAAAGTACATAATAAAACTGAGTAAGTGTGCACATGCAATTCAATTGCATTTTCTAAAAAAGTTATACGAAATACTATTGAAATTTTATTTTGAATTTTTTATTAATCTGTCTTTGTCCATTAAACCAAACATCAAATTTGATAAAATAATTTAATTTATCTTAGCTTATCTTAAGAACCAAATGGACTCATACAATATAAATTATCACGCCATATCAGCGTGATACGTTTGCTAGTGTAAATACCTCAAGTCAATTTCATTGTGGGTGATGTTACGCAAAATTTAAATAAACTCAATTGATTTCTTTCTTTAATGATATTCATAAAATGGAGCTCTGTCTTGTGAACTCAATTTATGAAATACTCTCATATACACACGCGCGCTCGCACACATACATATATATATATATATAAAAGCGTTTATCAATTCATACAATCATAAGAACTTGTTATGTGTATCTTGAAATAACCTTTAAGCTATGTTTGTAAATTTTATAAAGTAGAAAATAATATTTTTTCTCAAAAGTTACTCGAAAGTGACGGAGCCGGAATCTAGTTAACAACAATATAAAAATAAAATAAAATGATACCTAACCAAAATGTTAAACATACATATACCAATACTAAAAAAAAAAAAAAAAAAATGTTTTTATGATTATATTATAGCTAGCATATTCCTCTTCAATTCTTCGTCTTTTTGACATAGTATGTAGTTTAGTTGTAATGACCGGTTACCTATCAATCAAAATTGTCAAATTATTAATGGTTGTGGTCTCAAGACCTCAATTCCAAAAGAACACACAGCTCAACTGTGTATTTTGAAAAAATAAAATTTAAAGTAAAAAAATGGACTTAAAAATCTGTGCACGTCATGCATATGGATATGGTGCATATTACAATTTGTGTATGATTATTTATAGATTTCTAATAGATTGAGTCTAAAAATTAAAATATCCCCAAAATCAATATTGAGCTCAAACATAAGATACCCGTAAAAAATCAACCAAGTGAGTTAGCTCACTTGGCTACCGGGCTTCTCACTTGAGTGAGTGACCGGGTTCGATTCCCCTTGGGAACGAATGGGAGTGAGTTATAAAATTCCTTGAAGATATATGAGTGTATAGAGACTTGATGAACTAAATACTAACCACTAACATTTACCGATAAAAAAAAAAGATACCCGTAAAAAATCGACCGGCCCGCGTAAATTTTGGAAAGCATCCCAACCGTAATTAATGTATAAAATTTGCAAAGTCTCCGAATTCACATTGAAGCTGAAGGAAGAAGGCATGAAATTATCCAATTAAAACTGAACCGAAATATGATCCATTGTCCAATCAGTACTGTTTTAGCTGCTGCAGGAATGCCTAACTTTCCATTATCTATCTTCAACTTCAACAATAAATGGAAGTGTTTGAATGGCCGGCAACTTTCTATCACTAAAAAGGCAAAGCAAGAACTCACAGGCCAGCAACCCTTTCCTACATATGCCCATCCAACAGTACTTTTTTCTATTATTTCCAATCTTGATTTAATTCCAATTGCCACCAATTATTGACCAACTTCCATGCTTACAACATTATCCACACCAGTTACTTTTCTATCCAACCCACACATGCATAATGAGATCCAACGGTTGAAGACTGGATTGGACTCTCCTATTAGGTGTATATATATATATATATATAAGTATCTAATAACAAAATGTTATTCCTTTTCTAGAAACTTTTTTTAACAAAAAAATTTTGCTATAAAAAAAATATCAGTTATTAAAATTTGTAAAGTCTTTTCAACTTTCTTAAAAAAAGAATTAGCTATTAATATTATTATTAAAAAATGAAATACATATAAATAAAACAATGAGCCTCTTAACCTCCCCTAACCAAATATCAATATAGATATAAATGATTTTTTTAACTACCAAATAAAAATCATTTGCATTCTCTTACTCTCTTTTTAGTGATATTAATTAAAAACTGATACGTAATTAAATTAAAAAAGCCAAAGAATATCTATCAAAAAATCATTTACATTCTCTAATCATTAAAACAATTTTAATGATTGTAACTGAAACAAAAATTATATATCTATCTATACATATATAATAATAAAATTTTGGACCGAATTAGGCCCAAAATTCTTTTTACCTTTTTTTTAAAATTTTAAAACTATTCTTATATCATATCGTATAGTTTAGGTGACTGTAATTTTCTTTTTCTTTTTACTCTAGGTTACAAGGTTCAAATCCTTGCACCGATATTTTTTTAATGGGTGTATATTATTATCTGCACATGACAACAAACAACTCATAAAAAATTTGTTAGTGATTGAATCAATAAAAATGTATTTTCAATGATCCAAAGATTAAGCAAGTCATACTCTGTATTAGTCTATAATAAAAGATAAATATATTTTTATAATTTTATCTTATGTATGAGAATACATTGTATTAGATAATATTATAAATGAGATAAAACTTTAATGAATTCATATTTTAAAAGAAAATACAATTTAAATAGTAAAGTGAAGCTTTGTCTCAATTATAAAATCAACTCACAAATCACTCTATTTTTAAACAAAGTGAATTCACACATATTCGGGAAATATTAGTAAGAATTAAGATTCATGGTATATAATATTTTTATAATTAATAAAAATAAAATTTTTAAAAGATATATTAATGAAGTTTAATATGGATTTTATTTTTCATAATGGTAAACTTTTGTTGTATAAAAAATTATTAAAAGTTTTTTGTTATAAATATTTATAAAATTCAGTATAAAATAATTTTATTTGATTGATTAAACTATATTTTTTAAATAGATAGTCCAAGAAGAATTTTAAAATTTTGTTGATTAATTAAATTAATATGCTTAACAAATTAAAATGTGTGTACTCATATAAACTCATATATATTAGTTTAAGTAAAAATTAATATTAAAAAGTAATAAAATAAAATAAATATTTTAATTTAGTTTTAGTTAAATTTTTTGTTTTGATATTAAAAGGCTCATATTTCTTAAAAACTGTTAATTTACACATCAAAATTTTAAATAGCAAATTAACAACACGCCATAAAACTTAACCACTCTCTTTGTCCTATAAGATATTATATAGTTAAATTTTGTGAAATTTTTGTATATGGGTTAACTTATAGTATTTAAATTTTTTTTAAAAAAAACTTATAGTATTTAAATGGATAAAATAGTTTTTAATAAGGGTAAATTGCTCAATTTAAGTGAAAAAAATGTCTTTGAGTGTAATTATTAGTAGAATGTGATGCATTATAGGTTTTTGTGAATAATGAACAGTGAATTGTGTAATATGTTTTAAATATATAAAGTGATATATAAGAGAATTAATA
>JAPKLY010000027.1:1515550-1546961 GCA_026898435.1 Prunella vulgaris
TATACTTTAAATTAGAGCACACTACTAATAAATAACAATATAAATATAATCCTACATCCGTGTATAAAATATTTTTCATTCACATTAATTAAGGAACTAAAACTGTTATTTTGAGCATCATTACACATTGCATATTCCACCACTTCTACATTCTAATTATCAGCACATGCATGTTTCTTCGACAATGTAGCACAATATAGGGCATATATATATAGAGTAATGATGTGGAGCTTGACGGTAGGTTTCTTATGCAATACTACAAAGCACTTGTATGCTATAGCAGGTATCATAAAAGGAGAAAATTACAAATTTGGCACTAATTATAAATAGATTTTGTGTAGAAAAAAAAATATGCTTATGTACAGGAAAAAATTATACTTCTGTGCAAATATTATAAATCAATTTATAAATACAGTCACTTTTTTGAACCAATATGCAAATGTCCCTCGTAAAAAAAATTACCCATCGGATGTCAGTTGTGTCGTGCATAGCTAATACTCCCTCTGTCCCACAGGAATTTGCACACTACTAAAAAAGGAAACATTGATTTACGTGCACACTCACAAACCTTTACACATATTTACCCATATTCCACTACTTTATATATAAAACACATTTTTCTTAAAAAATGTGCCGTCCCGTAGGGTGCAAATTCCTACGGGACGGGAGGGAGTAAGATTTTTCAACAAAAAATAACTAATATTCAACTAATACCTTTAATTAAAACGACTGATTAATACTTCTAGTAATATATTATTTAAAAATACAATATGAATTGATGGTGCATCATAAAATAATTTGTATATGTAGAGGGAGGGAGAGAGAGAGAGAGAGACAGAGTTCAATCAGCTCACAAATGATTACAGAATGTTTTGTTACAAAGGTTTTAAAAGAATCAATTCCCCCAATTCAGAGAGAGGCTCCAGCTAAATCAACAGAATGATAATCTCTATAACATCTATCAAAGTTGTATAGACACTGTACTTCCCTTTTACCGTTGTATTGTAATCAAAGCTATTTATACAAGAATTCCAATCCTGTGATTGGACATCATTGGTAAGATTTGAGATGAAATATTTGGCAACGTGGATAGTACGATTTCTTTTCTGCAGCTCGCTCAAACTTCTTCCCGACGTGTTCGTTCTCTTCTAATCCCAACTGAATGAAAAGTTTAACCCACCATGTCAAGCTCCTCATCTTAGCCTATTGGTCAAACACAAAAAGGCCTCCACATTATGCAAATGATTTCTTTCTCAATTTCCCAAAACATAAGAGATCAAATTTAGAAAATGTGAGCATATAAAACTGTAGAAATTACAATGTTTGTTGTGTAATCATTTTGTTGACTATGTTTATGGAAGTGTGTCATTTACAGACAACTTACCGGACGTCCATATTTGTCGTTATCAATAAGTCTGGCTTTTTGGTTACGTGGATATCCTACAAATATACAACATACGAGGCAATTAGCACGCAAAATTACAAAGCACAAACCATAAGAAATTAAAACATTGCTGAGAATAAAAATGAGGAATAGCATTAATAAAAAAGCCTGGAGTTCAAAATTTTGTTGGAAAGAAGTAAATCGAGGCAATGATAAAAGTTCATTCCTACAAAGAGGGATCACAAAACACGTAATAATATATGATCTAAAGGATAACTACTAGCTTGCAAAATGACAATATATTGGATATGTTAACTTAAAAACACTATTGACTATATTCAACACCAGTTATTGTTCTTTTATCTGGCAGATGTATACCTATTCATCCATATTCAAAGTCAATCCCTTAAAAGAGGGATCACAAAACAAAATTATCTATAAATCAATGCATGTTCAAAGGTACTGTCTTCAATATATAACAAGTTTAATCTGTCCCAATTAATAATAATAGGAGAGGAAGAATCACACGTAATGATCATCCGCAAGGAGAGACAGATAAACATACACAAAAGTCAAAATCACCTTTTTACTATTCCAGGATTTCTCAATCAGAACTTTCCCAAGCCCCCAACAGCTGAAACATACTCATTGATAGCTATTGTATGAGGGAGGTTTGCAGATTAGGATGGCTAACATAACTCAACATATAAAGGAGGATGCTACAGAACTTGATCTCTAGTAGAAATTGGTCATAGAACCCAGATATTCGACAGAGAAAGTGCTTTTCAGAATCTGATTCAATTTCCATATAAATAAAGGAATGTGGCATAATTTACTTACCGGTAAAAATGACAAGGCCATCAGATGATAACTTTGCTAATTCAGGAAGTGTCCTATTGACATAGTTGGGCGACAAGTAATCCAGAGAATCGGACACAATAACAAGAGAAAATGATTTAGGCCTGTATGGAAGGGGAATTTTAATATTGAACACACGAACAAGGCCTCTGTGCACCATTCTCTTGCATAATGGGCCAGCATCATCTACATCATATGGTTCAACACCAAAAGCTTCAATGTCCTTCTCTTTCAGCAATCTGTCAACAATGGAACAAGTATCTGGACCAACGTGTAACACCTTGTGCATGCTATCCCCATACGCTTTTATCAAGAATGGAATGGCTCGCGCCACTTCTATAGTACAAGAAACGTCACCTACATAAGAAATACACTTTTGATCTATTCCCTTGGCATGTTAATAAAGAAAAACACGTCAAATAATTAAAATATGCACCATACTATGAAACTTGAAATATGTTATAGGGCATATAGGTGTGTTAAGGAAGGATGGGTACATACACTTTTTTTTTTTTTTTGGATCAGGAAAACAAATTAAAAGAGAGTATAAGGTGCACCCCAACCCTTTACAAACAAATTTTCACCTCAGGTTAAAACAACATATTTTCACCAGAACTTTATAACCAGACTATCTCCACATCACATATAAATCACCCACAACTTTATACCAATCACATATATTTCTTGTTATGTTAAATAATTGTACAATCCTTAAGTAAATATTTTGGAGATCATTTAAAATATTGATTCCTAGATTAGTTAACCTAGTAGTTGTATAAATGTGTGATCCTTTTACTATCAATATAAAGAATTTCTCTCATCTAATCCTTTTACTGTCAAGCTTAATACCTTACCTGTCAGTCCACTAATCTGCTTTGTTTTTTATGTTTTAATGGAGATATGAGTCTTTTCTGTTGATATCTTTTATGTTTTTGGTCACCTATTTGTGGTACTAATGGTTGTTTAATTTAAAATTCGATCAATGGTATTGTTTGCTACTACCAGTTAATCTCAGGACTAAGAACACTTTATTTTTTTTAAATAAAAATAAATGATTTTTTATATCTACTTTTTCTTATTTATATTTCAAGTTATGAAGTAATTATGGTCGCAGTGGGAGTTTATGTATTTCATTGAACTAGATGGATATCATGGTTCACTAGGGAATGAAATAATAACTCCAACTTCATGTGATATTATTATTCTAGTTGTGAGGTATTACGTATGCTGTGTGTCATAAGCATATGTAAGAACCATCACATATCCAAGTCACTACTTGTTAATAAGTGTTGAATATCTAGGAATCTGTACTGTTTTTCTTAATCTTGGATTAAACAGTTCTTTGAAAAACAAGACATGTTTCATCCCATAAATGAATCAATGGAGAAACGGATTATGAGAACATTATGTGTACCATTTAACTCAAATTAGACGGTCTAGATTATTACTGGAAAAGATTTCCCATTCATCAGTATCATATAGCTAGAAAATTTAAACAAACAACATTCATCTGGAGAAGACTATCATGCTATCAAGTTTCTGGATAACATTTCAGGAAGTAATTCAGAATCAAGAATACCTTTCTAAATACGAAACAGACGAAAACAATATACACAAGTTCATTTTCAGCTGAACTAGTTAATCGAAATACTTTCTGCTTCTACGGTGAATTACAGTCCTACCATCATGAAACAAATTACGCAGGACAACAATTTTGGCCCCTCGATAAGGAGAACATGACAAGAAACCAGATGATAGAGAAAGCAAATAGGATTACCTCCCACCCTGTTGAGAACCACTTGATTTTCATCTTCAAAAGCACCTATTAGGTAAGCATTGCGCATCAGTCAAAGCATAATAAGTGTATTTCTTGAAATCTTGAAAGTCCTAATCTAACAATCCAATAGAGACGCAATATACACCAGTACTCTAGGTTGTCAAAATTTTGGAAACGAAATTTGGAGAATTTGAAAGCAATTCATGACAAATCTACTGCCATTTTGTAGCAAAGAATCTTGATTATGTGCTACCTTCTTGGTTCAGATAACTTAGGACTGATTAATTAGCAAAGAATCTTGATTATGTAGCAGAGAATTTCGATTAATGAGCAATGACACTTGGGACAACGTTGCTTATTGAAAAGCGATTCACCCCTCTAATCAGCATTATTCTCCCACTTAATAACTCATCAACAAGCCATCGGCAATGACAAAATTGATAATTGTCAGAAAAGAAAGAAGGAAAGAAACCTTGGAGACGATGGATATAACCGACCATGAACAATGCTATCTGCATAAACAAAATCGCATAAGAACTCGACATTACGCTAAAAGCAGTCCGCAATTTTGAACTAAATTAACTTCAGTAGAAACAGATTCCATTGAAGGAAATCGTTACCATAATGACGAGCGCTATGTACATATACCGCACAGAGCGGGATTTCGAGGAAGGAGGTGTAGCTGCGACTGCCGCAACTTCTGGCATCGGTATGCGCCGACAAGCGGGAGGGTTTGCCGGCCTTTTAGTCGCCATTGTTCCAAAATGGCAGCTAATATCGAGCTTCTGTAAGATTTTAACGGAATCGAATCGAATGTATTGGGAGAACTGAAAATTGAATTAGAGAAAACGTAGGGGAGGTTGAAGATGAATACGGTTATGGAGATGGAAAGAAGTTGCAGGCGGAGAATGATTGATCTTGAGACGTTATATGGGAGAAAATGCAGTTGCAACAGTGTTTCTTTCGATTTTGCAGAGTTAGTTGGGTTTAGGGGGAAAAGCTTAATCGCGAGTTGAGTCGACTCAGCTAGTGTTGGCGCGTCGAAAAGAATAGTTATGGTAAGTTGGTTGTGCACTATGAAAAAAAACAGAGCAGTTTTACAAAGACTCCATTTTGCAAAGTGTAATGTACTCTATCTGTTGCACTTCCACATGAAGTTGCATACTTTTCTTCGTTGTATGTTTCACGCAAATTTGCATACTACTAAAAAGATAATATTAACTTACATCCTTATTCATAAACTTATTGTTGGTCCCGAAACGAGTATAATCAGTGTATGAGGGGAATATACTGATGTCAGATTTTTCTGAATACTCAGAAAAATGTTCTTACACTCTCAGTCAGGAAGATCCTGAGGTTACTCAGTAAACTGAAGGTCCACAGGGGCAGCATGGACAGTTCAGTAGTGAGTCAAATAAGCTGAGTGTGAGTGATGTGCTCAGAAGCTCAGTAGAGATAACAAACCTACTGACTGCTTGGAATCAAGTCAGTTGGACTACTATCTTAGTAAGGTAGAGTACGTGCGGAATGTGAGCCCTTAGTATCTACTCGTTTTAGTTTCTGAAAACGTTTTCTTAGTAAATGGTGGTTAAGGCTGGTGCACAATATTAAGATTCAGGATGATTGATTCAGCCTGAATATCAAAACAATGCAGTATGTTCAGTTTAATATGAATGACAATTATGATCCTGAACACGAAAGTAAATCAGCACACAAGGGTCTTTTTAACGTGATTCAAAGATAACCAACTCCTACGTCCACGGCCTGATTTAACAGGAAGCTATCCTCAAAACCCTGAGGATAGGTACTTGGGTTTTACGTGCCAAGGGACACGAATAGCCAACTTCCTCTCTTAGGAACTGACCCCTGGGTGGTTTTACAAGTCTCAGTCCTTCTAATCAACCAATCTCACACCCTAAGTGGTTTGGTATTCTTGGTTTCCAACTAAGATAGCTCTAGCAGTACAAAACAATGCTAGATATTAGAGTTATCGATCTAAGCAAATACAGAGTGAATCCTACTACAACACTAGGGAAATTTAATTGCAGAGTGTTGTTCAAAGTATGCTTTGAGTGCTTGGATTCTTGAGAGCTTTCGCTTGGAAATTTCCCTTTGGCCTTGAATGGGTGCAAGACTCTCCATATTTATAGGCAAGATTCAAAATAGATCCGTTTGAGGAGATCTACCCAAATCTTTCCTATTTTAGGGTGGTTGCAGGCTAGATGTACTATTGACCTAATCACCATGCTTAATCTGGCAATTTTATCCCGCCGCCTGCAACTCTGAGACGCATTAAATGCCACATTAACTGCTGCGCAGACTCCGTACATGCGTGTCACAAGATCATTGGCTCTCCGTACAAACGGCTAGTTGACCATTTGACACTTGTCCTTCCTCGTACATTCAATACTCTGAGTCTCTTGTTAATTACTCAGCCTGAATGTTTGTCTTTATCGGAGTCTTACTGACATTCTCTTTGTCTCTTTGTCCCATAGCATAAATAACCTTTTTGCTTTGGACTTACATGATTCAGGTAAACTGAACCAAGGCCTAAGTCAGGTCTTACGAGCATTCAGCTCGGCCTGATAGGTTATTCAGTCCAGTATGTGTAACATTTTTGCTTTGGACTTACATGAGTCAGATAAACTGACTCAAGGCCTAAGTCAGGTCTTACGAGCATTCAGCTCGGCCTGATAGGTTACACTTACTCTTCACTGACTAAGTTCTGTCATGATCATGCTTAGTGTACTCAGTAGAAACATCAGTCAATGGTGTTCCGGATGGTCTTCAGGATGGATCTTCAGACTTCGGTCTCCAGCTTCAGTTCAGGCAATCTTCAGCAAGACTGACTCTGACCTTCTTCAGGGCGAGTTGCACTTCAGACTTCAGTAAATTGGGTCGACTCCAATCTCCTTTAGTCTTCAACACGTTCCCCCTGAACTGAATCCCTAACCTGACTATCCTGAACTAGACTATCCTGAACAACTATACTTAGGCAAATTCATCAGGGGTTTTGGGATCTAATCAAAATATTCAGATTGTCCCAACACTTATATACATATTTATTTATTCTCTGTCCCACAAGAATTTGCACATTTTTTTTATTTGGATGTCTCACACAAATTTGTACACTACTAAAAAATAAAGCATTGATTTACATGCACACTCACAAACTTATACACATATTTACCCATGTGTCACTACTTTATGTATAAAAAACATCTTTCTTAAAAAGATGTGGCGTCATGTAGGGTGCAAATTCCTACAGAACGGAAGAAATATATGTTACCATTTTATATATAAAAATGTGTCATCCTATGTTGCATGGGTGCGATAGGATACGAGTTTGGGAATATAAGTTTTTAAAAAATTAGGGTGTGATTCGTTAAGAATATGTCCATTTATTTATATTTTATTATATATAATATCTAAAAAATTATTTTTTATAAAAAATTTATAAATCATTTATAGTTTTTATCACCTAAAATTTTAGTATATTCAATAATATAATATAATTATGTAAAAAAAATATCAATTCGAGTTACATTAGTTCAATACATAAATTATAGTAGTAAATTCAATCTAAAACGAGTGTCACACTATCAATTTAACTTATACAAAATAATAAAATTTCAACTTAATTGATATATTTAATTCTTATAAATAGAATTCGTGCAGTGGATTCGGGGAATCCGTTAGCTACCACGTGGAGAATCCAACATTAGAATTCAAAAATCCTACCCTTTTAGGATGTGGGTGCAAATCCAATACTGCATTATAAAAAATATTAAAATCCATGTATCATATATGTCATCCATGAGTTGCTTAATTTCTAAGGGTATGTTTGTTTTGGGACTAGCACGGATGGATGTAGGACTTTGCGATCACGTCTCTACACGAGTTTGGGATGTAACATCCGGATTTCACATCTCAAACTCAATCCACACCTAATAATACCTATTAAATATATTATTACTCTTTCCAACACAACACTCATAAAATACCTATTGTATCTATTATTATTGTAAGCAAATAAATTTTGCTACCCCAATTAAATAATGACACGTGTATAAATTAAATAAATATCAAATATATATTACTATTTTAATTTTGAGGATTTATCAAATTAATTCTCTAATTAAATAGTAAATGATATTTATTGTACACTGTTGATAGGCGAACTAAAGCAAACTACTGGTAAAGGATTACAAGAATAAATGTTGGAGTAGCTAGCCAACACGGAGGAGCTAGCCAACACGGAGTGGCTAGCCAACACGGAGGAGCTAGCCAACATAAAACTACACAAGGCAATGAAGCTCGCCCAGACCTCAGAAGCCTGAGGCCAGCTTATCGATCGGACAAGAGAGGGGAGCTCGCCCACTAAGGGGTAGCTCGCCCGCGAGCATAGAGACCGAGCCGAGGCCCATCCCTACACTGCCTGAAAATAGCACAAGGCCTAGGAGCTCGCCCAGGATCAGTGCACCTACGGGATGTGTATATAGATCAGTTAAGTATGTAGTAGGATGGGGCATTGTAAAGGTAGCATTGTGAGGGACCAAGGCGAAGGTTGCGGACCTTCGTCAACACCGGAAGCCAAATAGACTCGTAAGGTGTCACCTCACACTTGCACACCTATAAATAAGACCTCTCTTGTAACTATTACATAATTAATTCCAATCATAATACACAAATACTTTCTCTCTCTAAACCCTCTACTTTCTCTTTCCATATAGTTCTCTCAAGAACATAAACACGAAATCTTAGATTATTGTTTGGTAGAATTAATATGTTATAAAAGTCACATAAAAACACGATTAGTAAATTCTATCAACAATTTGGCGCTAGAAGAAGGGCCACGAACCTCCGATTTTAAAAAAAATTGAAGAGCAAAAGTGAGAGTTGTTTGAAGATTTGAAGATTTAAAGGTGTTCTTGATAAAGTTCAAGAACACTCGAAGATACACACATATTTCTATTCCTTGAACGAAAACCCAGATTTTCGGATCCATAATTTCTGCCCGGAAAAAGTTTTCAAACGCACGCATGTGCACGAATAAACCAGATTTTGAATAATTCGCTAAGCGTAAAGCTAGACGAAAACTCGGACAAGTTCACCCTGGCCGGAGACCACCACCTCGGCGACCTACCTCAGCGACCCCGGTGACCTTCGGCGAGCTACCCCCTGCAAAACCCTAAAATGCCTAAGGAACAGACCTCTGCAAACACCCAAAGGTGGAAGGAAGGGAACCAGGACCAGGCCGAGGGGGAGACCTCACGCCGAGCTCCTTCGAGGAATAATCCTCCATGACCTCCGTGAGTTACGGTAGCTCAGGAGGAGCTGAATCCCACCCTGAGGGACCTCGCCAATGACCCCGACAAGCTCGACGAGCTACCACCCCCGACGAACTCAACGAGCTACCCCGATAAACTCGACGAGCTACCACCCCCGATGAGCTCGATGAGCTACCACCCCCAACGAGCTCGATGAGCTACCACCCCCGACGAACTCGATGAGCTACCCCCGACGAACTCGACGAGCTACCCCCGACAGACTCGGTGAGCTACCACCCCCGATGAGCTCGACGAGCTACCACCACCGATGAACTCGACGAGCTACCACCCACGACGAGCTTGACGAGCTATTACCCATACTTGACCATGTCAAAAAATAACACCTCAGCAACTAAGCGAGCTCCCCAGCGGAATGAGACCCAGCGAGCTTCTCAACGAGCTGAAACCAGTCGGAGGCCTAGAAGATGGAAGCTGCTAAAAAAAAAAACGCAGGTACATACGCTTGAAGACGGAAAACACCCCTCAGCAGACAAGCTAAACATCCTAGATGTCATCTCAGTCGAAACTAAGTTGATGGAGGTAGGCAATCAGCCGGAAGAGGCACAAATTGACCAAGTACTAGAACCTGCGCAAGTCGCACGACCGGCGCCCATGGAAGAAATGGAGGGAATTCAAACTGGCCAAGTGCAAGAACCAGTGCAAGACTCGCAACCTGCGCCCATGGAGGTGGGCAAGGGACCCGCGGGAGGTCAAGAACCAGTGCAAATGGATGTTGACCGAACTCCCCAAGTTACAGAACCTCTCCAAACTAACGAACCCCCGGAGGTACTCACAGTTGAGGAACCTGTCCAGGTTGAGAACCAAGCTGATGACCTCGAACCGCGCCTAGGTCATGAACCCGCGCAGATGTCACAAGAGGAGTGGGATGAGTTCATCAGCGATCCGAGGTGGAAAAATCAAAAAAGAAAAGCCACCCCGATGGAAGAGCTGACGGCACTCCCGGTGGACAGGGAAAGAGACCTGGAACTTTTCATAGGTTCCGAGTTACCTGAACCGTACCGGTCGAGAATGGAGCTGTTTTTTATGTCCAACTTGGACGTATTTGCCTGGTCCCATGAAGATATGACGGGGATCCCGTTGGAACATGCTTGCCACGGGCTCAACATAGATCCGACGAGGAGGCCCGTCCGCCAAAAACAAAGGAAGTACGGACCAGACAAGTATGCAGCCCTAACTGTCGAAGTGGGAAAACTGTTAGACAACAAGCTGATCAAGGAAGCCTTATGTCCGCAGTGGGTTGCGAACCCCGTCCTGGTCAAGAAGCACAACGGGACGTGGAGACTATGCATCGACTTCACGGACCTGAATAAGACATGTCCGAAAGACAACTTCCCGCTACCCCACATTGACCAACTTGTAGATAGCACCGCAGGCCATGAGATGATGACATTCATGGATGCTTTTACAGGCTATCACCAGATAGCTTTGCACCCAGATGACCAGAAACATACGGCGTTCTACACCAACAAAAACATGTATTGCTGGGAAAGGATGTCGTTCGGACTCATTAATGCCAGAGCAACTTACCAAAGGTTGGTGAATAAGATGTTCGACCAACACATCGGCGAGTCTATGGAAGTGTACGTGGACGACATAGTTGTCAAGAGTCTGAGAAAGGAGGACCACCTCTACCACCTAAAACGGACCTTCGACATACTACACCACTACAACATGAAGCTGAACCCCAAGAAAACCAGCTTCGGCGTACACTCAGGAAAGCATACCTGGCAGATACGCAGGTCCTATCGAAGTCAATACCTGGGGAGAAGTTATACCTCTACCTTGTTGCGTTGGAGGTTGCCATTAGCTCCGTCCTGGTCCGAGAAGAGGCTAGAACACACCTACCAGTGTACCACGTTAGCCAAGTCTTACACGAAGCTGAGTTGCGGTATACCCCGACGAAGAAGCTAGCTTATGCACTGGTGATGAGTGTTAGAAAACTAAGGCCATACTTCTTCGACCATCCAGTGGAGGTGTTGACAACATTCCCACTAAGGCAAATACTACAACGGACAGACACCGCCAGACGTCTGCTGAAATGGTCACTAGAAGTTAGCCAATACGGAATAACCTACGCACCCCAAACAGCGATCAAGGGACAAGCGCTCGCCGACTTTATCGTTGAGCTAACTTTCTCACAAGATCCGACGAGGGGGCGTATAGCTCCGTGGCACCTCTACGTAGATGGGTCATCAACCAGCACGGCAGCAGGTACCAGCGTAGTTCTGATCAGCCCAGACAGACAAGTCTTCACCTCCGCAATTCGGTTCGACTTCCGAGTAACCAACAATGAGGCGGAGTACAAAGCTTTAATAGCCGGACTTAGGATGTCATTAGCTGTGGGGGCAACCAATCTTCAAGTTTTCGAAGATTCCCAGCTAATAATATCCTAAGTCCGGGGAAGTATGAGGCAAAAGACCAGCATATGATAACCTACCAGAAGATAGCCGTGCATCTGATCTCGATGTTTACGCAGGTTTACATCAATCAGATACCACGGCTAGAAAACACACAAGCAGATGCCCTAGCCCGACTAGCTACCAGCAACGGCGAAGCCGAGGTCACTGAGGTTGTAGTCACCAAACTAAAGACCCCTCGACATTCGATTACAAAGTAAATCAAACCTTGAGTGGGGGGCAGAAGGATAGCGAAGATTGGTGCACTCCAATCCAAAAATATTTAATGGATGGAACGACCCCTGAGGACACGTGGAAAGCTAGCCGGCTAGTAAAGCAAGCAGCCAGATACACGCTGGTAGAAGGTCAACTCTACAAACGTGGACTCTCTCTACCCCTACTCAAATGCCTATCTAAGAAGCAAGGGTTCGAGGTGTTAGAAGAAATTCATGAAGGAATTTGTGAGAGTCAAGCTGGGGGCAAGCTTTGGCATACTGGCCCACTCTTCGCAAGGATGTCATTAGCTTCGCACGAAAGTGCCGAAAGTGTCAACTTTTCGCACCTAATATCCACTCCCCAGCCAACCAACTGAAGTCGGTCTTCAGCCCGTGGCCCTTCGCAAAATGGGGTATCTACTTGATCGGCCCATTTCCACCTGGCAGAGGCGGTGTAAAGTTTGCTGTCGTAGCAGTAGACTACTACACTAAGTGGGCTGAAGCCGAAGCACTTACAACAATAACGCAGGAAAAAATGATTGGCTTCATATGGAAGAACCTGGTCTGCCGGTTCGGACTTCCGCAATCGATCACCACAGATAATGGAAGGCAGTTTGACGGCCAAAAGTTGAGAGACTTCTGCAGTTCATGGAACATTAAGAAGCACTACTCGACTTCGTACCATCCAGCACAGGAGAGACCCCGTTTTCCTTGGCCTTCGGGACTGAAGCGGTAGTACCGGTGGAAATCCAGAACAAGACCTGGAAGGTGGTGGGATTCGATAAAGAAAAGAACGATGAAGCCTTGGCAGTCGAGAAAGATCTGATCGAAGAAACCAGAGCTTCGTCGAAAATGAAAAACGCCACCTACAAGCGTAGAGCAGAAAAGTACTACAATTCTCAGGTCTGAGACCGAAGGTTCAAAGTTGAGGACCTAGTGCTGAAAAAGAAGTTGATGGCCCCACCGGGTGTATCCGGGTCAAACTGGGAAGGGTCGTTCCGGGTTACTACAGCCTGGGCAAACGGCACCTATGACCTCGAAGACGCAGAAGGCAAAGCCTCATCATATACCTGGAGTGCGGCGCATCTAAAAAAGTTTTATCAATAAATCGAGATTTTGTAATAGACTAGCTGAAGGTTCGCATCAGGAGTGTTGATGGCAACTGGTGTAAATCACGCTGCTATATGGAGTTAGAAGTTTTTTCTCGAAAAATTTCAAACTCTTCGAAGGTTTGCGAAGGTGCCCAACCTCGCGAAAATTTCCAACTCTTTGAAGGTTCGCGAAGGCGCCTAACCTCGCGAAGGTCTCCCAACCTCGCGAAAATTTCCAACTCTTCGAAGGTTCGCGAAGGTGCCCAACCTCGGGAAGTTCTCCCAACCTCGCGAAAATTTCCAACTCTTCGAAGGTTCGCGAGACATCCAAACTGTTCGAAGCTTCGCAATACGCAAGGACCAAGGTCCCAAACGTTATAATCTAAACGCTCGTAGGCAAAGGCCAAAGTGCCCAAGGTCGCGAAGGTACCCTTCCTAAAGGGTTACCAAGCACTAACTGCCTTAAGTTAGAAAAATTCGCAAAAAAGACGGAAAACGTCTAAGGCAAGGTTCATGAAACCCAATTGTCCAACGTGAATTAAATAAAGTACAACTCGCTACCCCAAGTGGTTTAAGATGAGCGATTCGCGGCCCTAAGTGGCGTAAGACGAAGAATACGTACTACTTAAACAGAGGTACAATTCGTAGTCCTAAGTGACGTAAAATGAACGATCGCTTCTCAAAAGTAGAGTAAGACGAACAGCTAAGTACCCAAAAAATATGTAAACGAGCTAGTAAAAGACGATAACGTGCGAAAAATATAAATAGTTGGGGGCACATTCACCAACAGTAGGAATAATATATCCCTCAACCGGAGTGAACAGTGACATCTCAAAAGCAGAAGCGCTCGTCGAGAAACCATACATTGAATATTCCAGGTATAGAGAAATATTGGGTGCAAACTATTTTTCAAATGTATCTACTTGCAGGTATGAAGAAACACAAGAAGTCAGTGCTCACTCAACCCGCACGAATGGAGCAATGAACGCAGAGATTCAAATAACCTACGGGTATTTGAAAGGATTGCACGGTACTCTTTTTTCCCTACGACCGGTTTGTCCACAAGGGTGGTTTACGGCTAGGTTTTTAATGAGGCTTGTAGCGTCCTTCTATGTATTCATTACACGGTTATAGAATCCTGCGAAGATGTAATACCCGAGTTTCTCACTACTCATTAGCCAATATACTTCATGTGTTGGATACATTTTATTTATTTATATGCTAACTGCTTAAATATATTTCATGCCTTATGTGCATTTAAATTATTTATCTGATAATTTATAATTGGTTGAATATATTTGATACATTATGTGCACTTTAATTATTATCATGATATTTGCTATTTGAGTACATTTTATATTACTCATATGTTATTTGTGATGTTGTGCTAATTGTTGTACTTTTGAATGTTAAGTTATTTATTGAATTTGTATATGTCTTTATTTATTTATTAATGAGAAAATTCTTGTTTAATTTATTTGAGACTCTCGTAAGATAAATATATTGTGTTAATTATTTGGGTATTAGTGGTGTATATTAAGTGTAGATATTTGAGGATTAATTGAAGTAGAATAAATAGAATAATTAAATAAATTATATAATATAATATATTAATAATATATATATATATATATATATATGTAAGTATATGTAAGATAGTAGTAAGTTTATAATATATTAATAATAATATATAATATATATATACACGAGTATATGTAAGATAGTAGTAAGTTTACTAACTTAAATTGTGACTAGTAATAATAATATTATTATTATATATATAGATATATATATGTAAGTAGTCGGTTAGTAGTAAGTAATTCCACGCCATTCAACCCCAAACCAATTTCACATACATACTAATTCCAGAAAGAAGGTCGCGAGGTTGCGACGCGGAAGAAGAAAGAAAAAAAAAAGAGAAGAAAAGAGAAATTCGCCCCGTATTTGGTAAAGTCTAATTCAGGTATTCTTATGCATAAGATTTAGTAGTGTTTTTATTAATTAGGTGAAGTTTTGTGTAGTTTTAATTATTTAGTAGATTTGAATAATATTTGTAATTAACTGTTGTTAGATACGATACGGGAAGGTGCTAGGGTGCTTTAGGGGTTTATATTATCGACGTTCTTACGGATTTGAGGTAAGTAAAAATTCATTTGCACTGCAATGCATAAACATATTATTTTGTAAATTATTTATGTTTAAGTGATAACATGTGATTTTGAATAGGCTGTAATATGTGAATTATGTCTTGTGAATATGTGAAAATGAGCTTATATGCTCTATTTGATGTGGAATGAGCCTGTGAGCTCCATATGTTATGTTGAATGAGCCTGTGAGCTCCAGTTGATGTTGAAGGAGCCAGCGAGCTCCATAATTGATACAAGTTGAATATGTGAGTTCAATAATCTATGAATGTTGTTAAATGTCATTGATTGCACGAGCATCATGCATATCATGCATTGAAAATTAATTGATTTTCTGAAAGTGGCCACTGATTATACACCGAGGGTGGTAAGGGGCGACCTGGGAAGAAGCAACCTAGGGAAACCCAGTGTGGAAACCTAGTGTAGGCTACCTGGTGTGGACCGACACCTTATTTTATTATATTGGGTGTTTCCATGGGGGGACTTCTGGAGGGGACAGGGGATCATGTTTGGTGATGGATCTCAGTGGTCCCTAGAGGGTAGATCCCTGGATTCACTGACATGGATCGGCGTGTAGGGGATGACTTCTTGGTGGACATGGGGACGTATGTGAGGTTCGAACCCTGAATTGGGCCACAAGAGGATGGACCCCGCGTCGGGATACATATATTGGCCATTTGATTGTGTGTATATTGGAGCTGTGTGCTCGTGCCGGTGTATAACAATGTGTCTAGATAGGGCCCTGGGAGAGTCTTCATAAATAAATTGATGATTTCAAAAGAGAGTGCATGGGGAGGTTTTCAAAAGAATCACATCATCATGCATAATTTCTACTTACTGAGATTTATAAATCTCATTTAGTTTATGCATTGTAGGTAATCCCGATGATATGTGACGTGGTGATGAAACTGGAGTAGCTGTGGCGCTCTTGCAGGCTTTTTGAGTTGCGGTGTACATAGATGACGACATGCGGGCAGGACTGTGGCTTATTTTGCTTCTGTTGTAGTATAGTGTGTTTGTTGTAAACCTGTATTGTATCATGTTGTAAATTATGGTTCCTGATGTATGATTTTGGGAGGTGGAGTAGTTTGCTTGTGTGGTTTGAAACTACTCTTGTGAATGTAAACAGGTTGTTGGGTCGAAATTGAAAAAAATTATAGCCGGTTTTCAGGTCGAATTTTATTTCGAATTGTCGTATGTTGTGTGTGATAAGTGTGGTCATGGCAGAAGGCACTCTTGATGCATCTATGCATGAACGCAAGGAAATATAAGCACAAAGGAGTAGACAGAGCGTGATGCAGATCAATTCAAGCTCAATCTACTCCCTCTTATGGAAATAGTTCGCCGACGCTCGAGCCTTCGTCCACAGAGATAAATCAGCTCGCCCACACACTAGAAATATCATGATGTGAGCGAGCTGGGGGGCAAATGTTGATAGGCGAACTAAAGCAAACTACAAGTAAAGGATTACAAGAATAAATGCTGGAGTAGCTAGCCAACATGGAGGAGCTAGCCAACACGGAGGAGCTAGCCAACACGGAGGGGCTAGCCAACACGGAGGGGCTAACCAACACGGAGTGGCTAGCCAACACGGAGTGGCTAGCCAACACGGAGTAGCTAGCCAACACGGAGGAGCTAGCCAACATAAAACTACACAAGGCAATGAAGCTCGCCCAGACCCCAGAAGCCTGAGGCCAGCTTATCGATCGGACAAGAGAGGGGAGCTCGCCCACTAAGGGGTAGCTCGCCCGCGAGCATAGAGACCGAGTCGAGGCCCATCCCTACGCTGCCCGAAAATAGCACAAGGCCTAGGAGCTCACCCAAGGAGCTCGCCCAGGATCAGTGCACCTACGGGATGTGTATATAGATCAGTTAAGTATGTAGTAGGATGGGGCATTGTAAAGGTAGCATTGTGAGGGACCAAGGCGAAGGTTGTGGACCTTCGTCAACACCGGAAGCCAAATAGGCTCGTAAGGTGCCACCTCACACTTGCACACCTATAAATAAGACATCTCTTGTAACTATTACATAATTAATTCCAATCATAATACACAAATATTTTCTCTCTCTAAACCCTCTACTTTTTCTTTCCATATAGTTCTCTCAAGAACATAAACACGAAATCTTAGATTATTGTTTGGTAGAATTAATACGTTATAAAAGCCACATAAAAACACGATTAGTAAATTCTATCAACATACACAATACAAGTCGTTATTAAATTACGAGTCTTCCGGCACTCGTAAATGATAATAAATGGCTGATTTGCCCTATTTATGACGACGACGGAAATCAATCAAGCTAAATTTGGTTGATTACTTAATCTTGCCAATCAAATCGGCACCAGTCAACCAGAGTGTGCCACATGTCAACACAAGAAAGGAAAGTTTTCACCTCTCCACCCTATAAATATGGGTCTTTCTTGATCATTTGAAGGGGTCCAAACCCATCGAAGACGAACGAGTAGCAGTAATCCTCTCGACGAGTAAAACTGCGAGCTAAGAAGATCCATCGATCCAGCTCTTCAAAGATTCAAGTGTTCTTCACCAAATCTGAAGAAGTTCTTCGAAGATTCAAGCCGTTCTTTGTCAAAATCCTCCAGAAACATCGTTCGATCCAAGACAAGAGGCCAAATCCCTCCGATCAGACGTTTTTCTTGAAGAACATCTTGAAGATCATCAAGCGTTCTTCGCCGACTTCAACTGTTCTTCGCCAAATCCGGTCAGAAACATCCCTCAATCAGAATCAAGGAGCTCCATCCCTCTGATCAGACGTTTCCAGCCGAAGATCAACTTGAAGACAACAAGCGTTCATCGCCGCCTTCAAGCGTTCTTCACCAAGTTCATCCACAAACGTACTTCGATCCAAGAGCAAGTGGTCAAATCCCTCTGATCAAGTGTTTCCAGTCAAATCAAGACTTGAAGATTTGAAGATCGTTCTTCACCAAATCTGAAGCGTTCTTCATCAAATATCTTCCAAAGACCTTGCTCGATCTAAAACAAGACGACTCCGTCCTTGGATCAAGTGTTACAAGTCAAAGTCAAGTCAAGACCAAAAGTCGAGTCAAAGTTGAAGGAGAATCAGAGGATCATAGTTAGAGAGAAGAACCCGAAATTCAAATAAATCATTGTATTTCATTTCAAGTGTAAATAATATTTTTTATTACACAATAATTGTTAACACAATTATATCTATAAAACCAATTATTATCACACTTTGATTTGACATAAAGTAACATCCTACCCTACTAAAATTCCAAAACAAACACACATTTTTACTATTCATCAAGATTTTCACATCTCAGGATTTCAAAATCGTGATTGGCTACTATCCCTTAAATTTCAAAACAAACGTACCCTAAAAGATGCACGGAGTATATTACTCATTAAAAAAAAAAAAAAAGTTAAACCGTGCCCTAAATTTCACTTGGGGTAAAATGGGTAGCATTTTCACATAAATTAAAGACGAGCCCGCCAACTCCAAGAAGCCAAAAGCCCCCACCAGTTCCGCCGTGCCGGGTAGAAATGGAGTTCAAATCCTTGGACACCCACCTCTGCAGAGAAGCCCTCTCCTCATACGCAGCCGCTATCAAAAACCTCCGAAAACCCAATCTCATCACCCTCGACGATTTCTACCGCAAAGAGCTACCAGACCTCCTCCACGGCCGAGACCCTGACGCCTATATCACTACCGATGAACTCTCCAGGCTCATGGAGTGGAAATTGGGCCGCGGAAAATGGAGACCCCGCTTATTGTCCTTCGTTTCATCCCTAGACGACGCCGTCGTGAGAGACGCCTCCCGGAAGGCGTTTGCTTCCTTGCCTGACGTCTCAAAAGCTATCTCGGAGTTAACGGTCTTGAAGGGCGTCGGTCCCGCCACCGCCTCCGCCGTCCTCGCCGCCTATTCGCCGGATCTCGCGCCCTTCATGTCCGATGAGGTATTTGTTCACAGTTCGATTCCTCTAATTGAGACTCTTAGTGTGATTAATTTGATTACGTAATAAGAAAATTAGACACGAAGTGTATTTAGTGTTGATTAAATTACGAATGAATGAGTGGTGTGTTGATGATAATGAAGCTTTTGATCCCTGTTTTAGGTTAATTAGTTGAAATTGGGAAATTCTTTATATCAGGAATTTACTAGACTAATGTTCTTCTAGGAATTAATTCTGGAGTAATGGGAAGGATGATTGACTCTATCACTTATTTGGGCTTATTTTGTATTACGTTGAAAATTAGGCGATGGTGGCTGTTGTTGGGGATTCGAAGGATTATTCGTTGAAGCGATATGTGGCATTTGTAGAGAAGATGCAGGCCAAGGCAAAGGTTGGTTGAATGATTCATTTCTCTGCCAGTATTTTTAGCTTATTTAAAAATTTGTGACTGATGATGAGCTCTGTTATTAATGATATGCTGAATCTACTATCTGACTTTCTAATTAATTGAAATGATAACATTTATGTCTGATTATTGTAATTATTGCGGGTCTTCCAAAAGTGAAATCTATTCCAATTTGCTTCTTTGGGTGGATTTATTGGATATTTTTCTTTCTTGGCCTTATTTATGTGTGTGCATGTTCTACTCCATTTATCAAAATCTTGATTACCATATGTCGGTACTTAAGCAAAACGAGATTACTTGAGATTTTTTTCTCTGTAATATCAGTTAGTTTGGGTGATGGAAAGATGCATGCATATAATGTCGAAGTCATAAAACACTTTGATTTAAACATGATAATAAAACATCCAAACTTGTTACTCCCCCCTCGTCTGGTATAATTTTCCCCTTTCATTTTGTTGTTTTGTTTAAGAAAATGTACACCCTCCGTCCCATAAGACATGACACAGTTGACTTTTTAGAGATTTTTGTATGAGAGTTGACTTGTATTTAAATTGATAAAATAGTTTTTTTTTGAAGGGGTTTTGTTCAATTTAAGTGAATAAAACAAAAGAAAATTGTCTTTGTGT
This sequence comes from Prunella vulgaris, assembly GCA_026898435.1. Classification (NCBI taxonomy): domain Eukaryota; kingdom Viridiplantae; phylum Streptophyta; class Magnoliopsida; order Lamiales; family Lamiaceae; genus Prunella; species Prunella vulgaris. The sequence continues at coordinate 1,535,734 of JAPKLY010000027.1, forward strand.
ATAGTTATTAGTGGAATGAGATGCAATTTTGATGTCATTGTGGAGGATGAATAGTTAACTGTGCTATGTCTTCTGGGACAGAAAGAGTATTTGTTTATTAATATTTGGTGGATCACATATTGACTTTTGTATAAAGTAATGAGGAGTTGTTAAAAAGTAAGGGTAGTTGTTAAAAAAAGCATTGTTTATTAACATATGGAGTGATATTTTTGCTTTTTATTGAATGAGAAACTTATTGGTAAACATCCAAAAAAAGTAAAGTGGAAAACTTATAGTGGAACGAATGGAGTATATTGTAATAACAATTTTGCCGAAGTAGCTAAAATCTAGAATTATCTGAAAGGCGTCATCTTTCATTTCTACTTGCTCTCCAAGTTCATTTGGAGATAAACCAGTGAACAGTGTCCAAATGTCTATTCCTTTACATTAATTGCTTGTTTCTTCTATTTCACCTGGAGATTGAATGATTTGTCCTCTGTCTAAAATTCTGAATAATAATCAGGACTCTAGGAAGGCTTCTGTAGATTATATTAGTAGTACACACTTGAATTATTTCCTGGTGTTTCTATCATTTGAGTAATCCGGTGGCATGAAGCTATGTGCTTGTATAGTATTTGCAATGACCTCATCAAACTGGTGCTATACTTGTTCTTTAAATCCAATGAGCTTGCACTTTCCATGGGACAGTGATTTCTGAATCAATCTTAGATGGATATATATCTGGGAATAATTTCTTTTAGGACCATAACTAGGGGTAGCAATTGCAAGTCCATATGTTTATGGGCTGACAGATTTAGGAGATTAAATTTAAACGACACTTTTAGGCCCATAAATTTTAATTTTCACACATTTAGGCTAAATTCTGTTGTTTTGGGCTGACAATTTTAGGCCATTATTTTTTTAATTACCCAAGTTTAGGTCAAACACGTGAGCAACACGTGGCATTTTAGCTTGATGTTTTGGGACAATTAGGCCTAAGATGTGTAAAAGTTATAATATAATGGTCTAAATTGCCAGCCCACAAATATAATGTCCTACAATTGCTACTCCCGAAGGTATGGGCGTACAAAAATCTCTACTATCCCTGGGCATTTGTTATTGTAGTAGTGATTTATATATAGTATTTCATTTGTATAGTTTTGTTCATGTTGAGACTACTGCTCATCATGATTTATGTGTTGTCTTTGGTATTGTATTTGGTATTTAGACATTTTTTGTGAAATGGCTTGTCTAATGCAACGGCTATGCTACACCTTGTACGTACAATAATGGTATAACACACATCCCACCAATTTTATTTTCAGGAATTGTCCTCTTCGGAGGATTTATTCACACCATCAGACGTTGAAAGGGCATTGTGGAGCAGTTCAACAATGGCAAAACTGGAAACCTCTTCAACAAAATCAGATGAGGTTGAGTCGGGTTGCAAGTCCAAGAAAAAGAGAAAACGATGACAGCAGCAGGTGAGGCTAACTATGTATCATAGGTTGTATCTTTCCCGAATTCAATGTCAATTTTGGTTCTTGTTTCTACTTGTGCCCTCTAATTCAATGTAGCCAATACTTGTTTGGGAGATGCTAATGACAGAAAATATGTAATTTAAATGATGAATTTGGGAAAGAAAAAAATTTGCCCAAGTATGATCTTATTATGAAAATAAGATGGCGGTTGTTATTTTTTCAGTGTGTGCAAAGAAAAAATAGAGTAATACTGAAATTGTGCAAAGTTTGAATATATTTTGTATTCCTCCTTGTGCGGAAATTTTTTATAGTTGTGTGCAATAACTATAAATTCAAGTTTGTAATAATTATTAAATTTAAAATTTTTACAAAATTGTGAATTTTTATGTAAATATGAATTTTTTTATGAACTGTACGTAATTAGGTGCTTACAATACGATTGTATTTGTGAGTTACCAAATTAAAAAAGACTGTTTGATCATGTTTATATTTGAACTTTTTTATTTGTTAATATAGTATGAAATTCTTTTTAGTTCCTCTTTTATAACTGCATCTGTCTGTCATTCAAAATTATTGTCGAACACTTGTGGCGTCTGGGTTTGAAAGGTATGATTATACTTATTTATTTAAAGTCTACAATTTTTTATTTTTATTCTTTTGTAGGTTTCTTGAATTGTGGAGTTCAAAAATGAATTGTATTTGTTTTTAGCATTGTTGCAACATGAATTGTGTTATTTCTTAATAACGGTTTGGTACATGAATTAGACAAATAATTTTCAGTATGATATTGTTTTGATTAGAATTCGTAGTTAGTGATCATTCCGATTCATAAAAGTCGGTGTTTGTGGAATATGGTGAAACAATGAATTACCCGGGCTGTGAAAGGTCTGTGCCAGAGGTGGTGTTTGCCTAGAGTAAAAGCCGATACCATAAACGAAGCGCGTGTGAGTTTAGGCAAGAAATTCTCGTGTAACAGTGACAATGTAATAACTCATATCTTTTTCTTTTAAGAATTTTCAAAGAATAACAATTGTAATTACTCTCGAACCTCCTCTTAGAATCAATATATTTTAGTGTACGTATAAACAACCAACATACATTGTGGTTTTAATTGGCTTCAACCTCCTCTTAGATCATGGGGTTATTTTTCGGGTCGGATCGGATGGAATGAGACTGACCCACTAGATATCTAGTCTTAATTGCATACAATAAATAAGACTCATATGATCATAATAAATTACTAAAAAATCTTTAAGTCCAAACTATGCACAAATGTACTTGACAAATTCAAATATTTCTACTGCTTTTCAATTTTCTTGATTAATTATATTTTTCTGAATCTTAACCATATAGAAATTTTCACGTTAGAAAGATGGTAGTATAATATATTATTTTTGTGGACTTCACTCTAATTTTAGAATAATTTACATATAGGTTCAAAAAAATCACTCTCTTTACAAATTGGTTCACAATATTTGCACAGGAGCACATTTTTTTCTGCACAGAAGCACATTTTTTTCTGCACAGAACCAATTTGTACTTAATATCAATTTTGTGAACCATTTTATAATTTTCCCCTAATTTTATGATTACATCCACGTTTATACCACAAACACTTGTACACATACTTTTATGCTAATAATTCTAGCTCTTTTTAAAGCTAGTTTTTTACAAGATTGATTAAAAATTACTAATTAATTAAACATATTTTTAGTTAAATTGCTTAAATATTTAACTTAAATAGTCCAACTTATCTGAAATTATATGATTTGATGTGCAAAGAAAAAAATAACGTGAGTCCGCAATCAAAGCACCTACTCTTTGCTTGCTAATAATATATTTGATGAATTGACGACATAAAAAGTGCATTCGAAAATTCTATGTTCTTCTCAAAGGACAGGTGGTTTCTAGTTTTTGTTTTTATTTTATTATATTAATTTATATATAAACTTTATATTATAAAATAGAAGTTGACATTTAATTTAACAGAAGAGTACATGGGAAATGTGGCAAGTACAATGCACTGAAATTTGAAAGTGGGAACCCACTAAAGGCTAAAGCGTGAACGAAATAAATGTGTTATATTTGTTCAAAATAAAGAGATAAATGTGTTATATATGGATAATACAGGCGATTTGAAAAAAAAATTAAAAATTACTTAATTGATATTAATTTAATAGTTGAAATTATTTACTTTGAACAGTATAAGTTAATTATATTTAAAAAAATATGAATAAAACATTGTTATTAATTCTCAGTATAATTAAATTTTAATATAAATAATTTCAATTATTCAGTTAGTACACCGTGATTCAAGACACGCTCATATGTCATATACTCACTCCGTCCCACAGGAATTTGCACATTTTTCTTATTTGGACGTCACACACAAATTTGCACACTATCAAGAAAGAAAATATTGATTTACGTGCATACTCACAAATCTATTAACATATTTATCCATATGTCACTACTTTATATATAAATATATATTTTTTTAAAATGTGTCTGGTGCAAATTCTTATGGGCTAGCTCACCTGGCCACCGGGCTCCTCACTTGAGTTAGTGACCCGGGTTCGATTCCCTCTGGGAACGAATTGGGAGATGGGAGATATAAGGTTGGACTTGGAGATATGGGGTGTAAGGAGACTTGGTGAACTAACTTAACAACTAACATTTATCGATAAAAAAAAATATTATAAAACATGAGGAAAGGGATATCTCAGTTTGATGTGAATATGACCATTATGTCTCCACATATTAGGAAACCGTTTAAATAAAATTTTATATGATTAATCAACTGCCACATCAGACCTATGAAAATTACTAATCAAACTAAAACATTTCATATCGAATAATTATATTAAATAATGTTAAAGGTCACTAATTTGACACTATGCCCACAATTTTCTTGCTTAAAACTAAGAGAAGCTATTACGCAAACATTTTATATGGTCGTTTACTAAATAATAATATTAATTGTTATAAATAATATTATTAATCTTATGAATAATAATATTAATTTTTATAATAAATCTTACGAGTAATAATATTAAATTTTATAAATAGTGTATGATAAATAATACTTTATGTAACACTAATGATATTCCCTGACATAATTCAACCGTGAGCACATGGAGTTGAGCGATGACTATTTGATGAATTAAAATAAAAAAACTAATGACATTTATCAATTGACCCACTCTTCATTAGTAGGAGAAAAGTATGCAATGTGTACTAAATTCAAATATTGTGCACCTCTGCATTTGTATCTCTCTCTCCCCCATTATTTTTGTTTATTAAAAAAAACTATGAAATGTTTGGTGGAATTTCTTCTTTTTTTTTTTTCCTCTTTTATCGTTTAGCCATTAGTTGACAACGTAGATTAGATATGATATTCAAGATGAGGGTTTTTTTTTAACCAGATTTAATGTTTTTTTTTCCTTTTTAATGTATTTTTATGATGTATATAATACTATTACTATTATATTTTATTACATAAATTATAAATTGTAATAAAATAAATATGTATAACAATAATAAATAGTGATATTCAAAGAGATTCAGTACACAAATTTTTATCTTCTTACAATGACCAATAAATCGAATGAGATATATAAACCATATTCGTTTTAGATTTTATTAGTTCGACTAAAAAATATTGACAAATTTTTAAAAGTTTTGATTTTACATAATCATATTCACCTAATTAGTTCGAATAATGATGAGAAAGTCATACACAAGTGCTTCAATTGCTTATTCAAGTATATTTCTAAAAATTATTAAATATTTTCATTAATATTAATATTATCAAGTTAATATGTAAATTAATTTTACATTGTATGTATATATGCTTTGGCATTAATTTTTATACATATATATAATCTAGCAAGTAGCAAGTGCACCATCATATATATATATATTTTTATAGCATTATTCACACATAAAACATACTATGTTTTACAAGTAAAATTTCACGAGTACTGTATGGGACCCAACACGCTATTCAAACTTTTTCAACATTAGTTTGTCTTTATTAAAATAAATATATCAAAGTTTATGAATTAATCGAGTGTTAGAGAAGCTTGTGCACTTTGGATTTTTCTTTGTAGTTAATCATTAGGAAAGCTGTTATCCACCTTTCAGGAAAAAAAGAAGAAGAAAAAGACGAAGAAGAAGTTGTTATTCATTTTCCTTATACACATCAATCCACTGAACTCCAGCTTTTGGTTATTTCTTCAAACTCTCTCCTTTGACTATTTAACATTTAATTTTGTTAAAAAAATGGTGGAATGATCTCTTGTCCTTCGCACAAATCTAGAGATTATTCTAATTATTAAAACAAATTCAGATTAAAAAACTATTACAGGAAAGCTATTATATATCTAAATATTCTAACTACCATAGAACTTAACTACTAGAAAGCTCAACTATTATAATTATTTCAAAATAAATTTAACTATTATTTGAAACAACGCCCCAAACATTACCATTACACTAATAAATTTAATTACATAAATATTAGTATTAAAATATGTACAAAATATAGAAAAATTTACAGCACTATGTACTATTTTTGTGAGATATTTTTAGTGATCAAACTGAATTAGTATCAGTGATTGTGGGTTTTGGTATTAGTTATTGTTCTAATTGGTGTTAATTAGTTTCAGTTTTAAAAGTCGTTTAATTTGAGATGAAGTTAGGTGAGGTTATTTGTTTGTTTTATGGAAGATGTCTGCTTATGAAGATCTCGCCTGATGTGAAGGTCGACTGAAGACTCCACTAACTTGAGTGTGTGACTAAATCAGCTGACTTGAACATTGAAGTAACCTGACTTGAAATCTCCTAACCAAGTCTCCTAGCCTGAGTGCAATGTTACCTGATCAGCTGAGACCTTGTCTTTTGATTCCAAAACTCGTGTGACCTGAATACCGGTTTAATTTAAGTTGTGAACCAGGCTTAGGTTGAACCGTTTTACACCAAGAATCATTAGTTATGAAATTGACCTAAATAACCAATGTACCATAACTGAGCTGCGTTCAAGCTGGATTGGTTAATAGCTTAAAGTGATTAATTGAATCAGTTGTAACCATTGATTAGATACTGAGTTTGATCACACTGGAAAGTAGTATATATTGATTTAACTTTTTCTTTGTTTAGTGGGTTAGATTTGGCAAGTGAAAAATTAGGGTTCTAAATGCAAACTTGAGAGAATTTCAAAATTTCTATGGCAATTGTTTCGTAATCTTTAAATTCTTCATCATATAGTGAAGGTGAGGTGTTTCTTGATCCCGTGGATGTAGGTTTTCTGGTCGAACCACGTAAATCCTCTTGTATGTTGATTTATTATTAAATTTTGTTTGGGTTGATTTATATCTTCATTCGCATTCATTTAATTTTTATTCTGGGATTAATTTTCGAGTGATTTATCCTAACAAGTGACACCTTCTGTGAAAATGACTATCAAAATTGAAAATGAAGCCCGATGTAAAGAAATTCAATGGCAAGAATTTCTTCAATGTATGGAAGATTAAGATGAAAGCATTGCTTACTCAACATGGGTTGACAAAAGGCCTTGCCACCTGATGATAAATGACCATATACTTCAAATAACGACAGACCAGCAAGAGAGGCACAATAAGATCAAGAAGAAGATACATAGTGTCATCATTTTGTGCCTCGATGATAAACCTTTAAAAGAGGTAGCTAAAAAAAACTACATGGTATTTGGAAGAAGCTTGAACGCTTATATCAAGCTAAAGCTCTATATTAACAGTGATAATTGAATGATGGTGTATTTGCATTAACAGAAATAGTAAATATACATAAAAATATAATGTATATATATATATAAATGATAGTGATAATTTATAAAATTGGGTTTATAGTGAATTCAGGTGCATATACAAGTTTTTTTTTCAAATAACACACTTGTTTGTGAACGGTTAAATTAATTGATTCTTAAGCTATATATCAAAACATTAGAAAAATTAATCGATTTATGAATAATGTGAGAACACGAGAAAACCATGCCAAAAGGTTAACTCCATACAGAAAAGCTCAACAACAAAAATTCTGGGAGAGGAATAAAGTTACAATCTGGAATACACCCTTCATTAAAATAGTCAAAAGCGACCTCTCGCCTCGCAATTAATTATATTATGCTTTATATAATTTACTCGTGCAACAAACAAAAAGATCAACTACTCAACAATAATTAATATAAAAATAATCATATAAAGTTGAATATTTATTTTTTTTAAGTTCAACAGCAACACGTGTCACTCACAAATCACAATTTTGTTTGGTATACATAAATAATTATACAAATATACTTTGATCAACAAATAAAGATATATAATGCCTGCAACTTCATTTTAATTTTTGCTAGTAATATTTGACGTGATTGGCAAAAGTGCCACTGACCCAATAATCCGTCGGTGGCTGACTGACAGGCTATAATCACTTGTATATTGTGTGTGTTTTTCATCTACTCACTTCCCACGTGTGTCACCCACCGTCACTCTATCTAATCTCTTACTCTCGTTATTTATTTTGGGATTAGTATAGCACCCGCCAGTTGCGCCGTGTTTTAAAAAAAAAAAATTAAAGATTAATCATTTTGTTCCATTTCCAATTTTAAACAATTTTTAATTTCTTTCACCAAGTGATATGCTTACACACATAAATAGTCGTGGATAATTATGGGTTTAATTTTTTTTAGTCCTACAATTTGTCACGAATTTAAATTTGATCCATATGGATTAAATATTTTGATATTAGTCCTGTAAGTTTGAAAATATTTTGATTTTAATCTTTTTACAAACTTATAGAACCAAAATTAAATTTGGTTTTAGTTCTGTAAATTTATAAAATGACCAAAATCAAAATATTTTCAAACTTACAGGACCAATATCAAACTGTATAATTCAAATAACTAAATTCAAAATAAAAATAAGTTATAGAACTTATAAATCGTTAATCTCTTCTTTTTTTTTACACAAACATTATATTCTAATTATCTCCCCCCATTCTACCCTACCTGACATCACTTCGCCCCATTAATATTTATATCAATTAAATATTATATAATAAAATATAAATATAATTTTAAAAAATTAACTAATTACAATATTTTACATATATATGTGATTATTTGTATTTTTTATTTAGACTACTTTAATGTATAATGCATATTAATAAATCTTAATACTATATAAAGACGAAGTTATGAAATCAGTCAGAATGCTCGATTTCGAAATTCTTCTATTCTCATTAATTCTGACTTTAAGAATTAATCTCAACCTTATAATTTAAGTGTTTTAATCTTGATCTTACATTTTTATATTTTATATATATATATATATATATCAAATCCTATATCTAATTTTTTAATCTCAACCGTTCATCTTAATTTATATACTTCTGTAAATTTCAACTTTATAAACATTATTATTATCATCTTTTAACCTTATTTCTTCGTGTGTCTCTTGATTTTTCTTATTTCTCTTCTAATGTTTTTATTTATCGTATTCTAATTGTTTATTTACCTTTTTATGTTCGAATTTTTTTGCAAGTGCATATTTTACATCTAATAATTTGATGAAATAATATTTTTTTTCTATTGCTACACAATTTTTATTATTTTTTTCTTTTGGATGTAATGCTTAATTTCTACAATTGCAGATTTAAAATTTTGATGTTCAAATTGTTTATTGGTCTTTTTAATGTTTTCCTTTTTCACATCTTTAATATTCTAATATTGTTTATTTATTTTTTTATGTTTAATTTTAATTACAGGTTCACATTAAAATTATTGTGTCTGCGACACATATACTGTAAGTTATTTATAATTTTAGAAAAAAAAATGTTATAGAGTATAAAATTATGTATGCGCTCGTGTGTACATGTTTTTTTAATTATTTATTTTATTTACCGCAATATTTTGTTTGCATTGTGAATGTGTAAATCATTGATATATGTATATGTTGGATTCAAGAAATTATATATATATATATATATATATATATATATATATATGTGTGTGTGTAAATTCAAGGAATCGTAAGAAAACAAATATTATAAAAATATTACGTTCTTGATTATTTTTAATATATTTTTTGATATGTTCTTGATTTTCTTTTAACATCTATACATATATAATAACAAAATGTTGGGCCGAATTTGGCCCAAATATTATTTTATAAAAGTATATAAAATATTTATTATTTTATGTTTGAAAAATATATCTATTAAAATTTAATTAACACGAGAGCATTATCCATGTTAAAATTAAATAAAAAAAATTAAACTTTTTACTGGATTATCTTCATAAAATTTAACACCCTCCAGCAGCCGTCTATGACACCCTCTAAAAGCAGTGTATTCTTAGCTTCACGTGCATGGCCAGATCCCCTCTCAGTTCAGTCGATTCAGCACTCCTCATCTCTTAACGACTTCATTTCTCTTACCAATTTTTGCCACCACTTGTTGTTTCTATAGATCAACGGGTCAATTCTCTCAAATAGTGTTGTGGTTATGGTGTCCGATTGGTAGGATGACCCGTTAAATCTCTTTTATCCTTTTTTTTATTTATGCAATAGTTTTTCTTTCTTTTAGATTTTAGTTTCTCTATCATCTACTTCGTTAGTTGTGAGATTGTCCACACCTTATGTTGTTGTTTTCCTTTCATGGGTTCTTGTGATGTTTTGTTTGGGGTTCAAATCTAGTAGTGTGTCGTATAATTTTGAATCCTTTTGGACATTATGTTAACATGCGGGCTGAATCGAGATGGATGCTGCTGATTGATGTTGATGGTGAAAATCATCTTAATGTGGGGTATTCTTTTACCAAAGTACCTTAGAAGTTATTAGCGTTTGTCTCTTTTACGTACTCTTCATGTCATCTCAATTGGTTTAAAATAGTTTATGTCTTTCTTGCTTGATCAAGGGAATGAAAATTTGATCTTGTACTGTAATATTTCTTAATTTTAAATGATTAATTCCTTTTGTTAAAAAAAAAAAACTAATTAAACTAATTATTTATATATATATATAATATTTAAGTATTATCCATATTTTTACTACTATTCAATATTTTTTTCACCAGAAACTATTCTCACTTTTATTTTTCATACTATCTCCCAAATCTATTTTTAGTTCTCTTTATTTTCCTCAAAAGTTAATGTTCATCTCAACATAATAAACTTTATTCTTGTATGTACCGAGTATATTGTACAATTCAAGTGCATTTTTAAAAAATTGTATAAAATGGTATTGAAAAACCACACATATTATTACTAAAAAAACTTTAAATGATGTAATTTTTAAATAATAGTACGTGTGACTTTTTAATAATAAATAATATAATTTTTAAAAAATACACTTAAATTAAATGATGTACTTTATACACACAAAAATTTACCTATGGAATAAATATGGGTGATGGGTGAAGTTACATTTTTATCTCAATTTTTCTGGCAATTTCGTCTTATGTGCATGTCTGGTGCCACATGTACTCTTGATGTGCGAACAAATTTTTTTTTTAATACAATTTCTCCCACAAATTACATCTGGATTACCGCGGATTCTTTACGTCATCCATTAGAATTGTCCCTTTTAAAAAAGAAATTTTGAAATTGAAAAGCTTGGGCTAGAATTAGTATTTGCGCATCTAAACAATATAAAATTGACTTTAATTTTCGTAAAGTAAAATATTTTTTACTCATTTTCTTAAAAAGTATCTCACTGAAGATATATATATATATAT
>JAPKLY010000027.1:1547061-1616737 GCA_026898435.1 Prunella vulgaris
TTTACTCTTTTTCATAAAAATATTTACATTTATAATTTTTATATTTTTTATTTTTTTTTAAATATAGTTGATTTTAAAAACAACAAAAGGAAAAAAAAAAACCTATTTTAATTAGTGGGTCTTGCTTTTTTTTTTTTCGCCCATTATCCTAATCCTATTCCTAATTAATTAAAAAAAGTTTGTTTTATTTGGACAAAATAAAAAATGCTTGTTCTTTACTTCTTTTGTACTTCATTAAAGCCAACTTCCCTAAACAGACTAAATCAATTCTGTTTTGAATTGGCAAATTTGATTTGCACGTTGTTTTTGACTTAGATTAGATCGACTCACTAAATAAAGCATGATTCTAGTACAAGTATACAACACACATAACTAAATTAGCGCCCAAGAATATGCTAAGCTATATTATATCTGTTCAATTATACATAAAACATCAAAGAATTCACGTAAAGACAAATTCAGAAATCGCTCTCAAATTGTATTATTATATCAACAAGTGTGTGTTACTGTAAGAAAAAATATTGCTTTAATACAAAGTTGTGATTATTTTTATAGAAATATTTTTTTTTTAATAATATATATAAGGTATTAAAAAGTGTGTTATTATATGAACACAAATATGTAATATGGAGAAAGATGTGTTCAACAAAAATATAAAAGTTCGTTCTCAGATTGTGATACTAAATATAACTGCAAACATGTGTTATTATAAAAAAAAATGTATTATTGTAAATATTGTATAAAAAAAATCGATACCGATACTAAATAAATATTCTAAATTTAGTGAGATGAAAGTAAAATTATATTATATTATTTTAATGTAATTATTTTATTTGCACTTAGTTATTTTTTCTGCATATTTATATTTTGGATACAAATTACTCGGTTTTGACCCAATGTCAATCTATTTATTCAATTTTTTTGTCACAAATAAAATTAAGTTACTTAGGTGTGTTTGTTTTAAAAGATAAAATAATTTATTCCTAAAAAACATGAACGTCAAGTTTATGAGGGATAAATTACTTTATCCTTTAAAACAAACACTTTAGAGTTTTAGAATTCTTCTTCAAAAGAGTTTAATAGCCTATTTAAGAGGATTAAACATCTCCCATGAAGGAATATGCCACGAGTAGGAGCAAAATCCACCTTAGATTAGGATTTTATATTTTTCCTAGTGTTCTTGAAGATGCTTGACTAGTTTCTTTTATATTATAATCTAAGGTATATTGAACGCGGTTATTTTTATCTTTTAATAAATTTTTAGTGATGTTTCATATTCCTCTCTCAAATTTTTTGTTTTATTTGAATGCATGTTCAAGATTTTGTGTTTGATTTAATAATGGTCTACTATATGTATTCATAGTCAATTCTACACTTATTATACGAATTTAGGTTATATGGAGTGAGCATCTCGTATTTTGCAGTGCAGTCTTATTATCGATTTGGTGGTTGAATGTGTTTAACAAATTAAATCTAACGAGAGTCTAATATGTTAATTGATTAAATAGAATTATTAAATAGTTAATATTAAGAAAAATCAATGTAACAAAGTGCCCCGTTATTCTAAGAAAAAAACTCGTGAGCAAATTAAAATTATCAAGGAATTAATTGAGATAATATAATTTGTGGGGATACTAAACTTAAAATTAAAATATCATTCCTCTAATTGATTTATCATATTTTATTACCTACTCTTTTATGTATTTATATTAGTGCATATTCAAGTTAATCACCAACCAAGCACCCCATCCCCAGTATAGCTCTTTAACTAGTTTGAGTTTTACTATCTAATTTTCTGCACTCTGTACGATGGATCTTTATTTGTCATTGTAACTATTTAGTAGTGTAAGAGTTAAAAATTATATTTTGTGTGTTTTTGAAAGCATAATAAAATTTTTGATACCATTATAAAGAGCGGTGTTAATTATTTTATATTTTATATATTGATTAGAGTATTATTTTATTTTCTTTATTTTAATAATTGTTTGTTTGTTAGAATAACTCATGTCTACTTTTATTTTTGCTAGAACTTTTTGCACAATCTTGAAACTATCACTGCCTGTGTTGCTTTTTACACCTTGTGTCATTTTTTGTGTGGATAACACATACTCTAATCAGAATTATAATAAAATTATAATAAATTAAAACAGTCACTCGAATTAAAAAAATGATAAAATTAAAAGAGTGATTTACATATTGGTTCAAAAAAGTGACTATATTTGCAAATTGGTTCATAATATCTGCACATAAGTGTATCTTTTTTCTGCACAGAAGTATATTTTTTTCTGCACAGAATCAATTTGTATTTTTTGTCAATTTTGAGAACCATTTTGTAATTTTTCCAAATTAGAATAAAATATGATAAAGTTTAGGGAAAATATACATTTTTGTCCTATAAGTTTCGTTGACTTTGATTTTCGTCCTCTTAAATTTTGAATTTTTGTTTTCGTCCTTTAACTTACAAAAAATTATGGTTTTCGTCCTCTTAAGTTTTGAATTTTTGTTTTCGTCCTTTAACTTACCAAAAATTATGGTTTTCATCCTCCAACCGTTTATAACCAGTCATACAACCGGTAATACACACGTAGATCAATTTTTTCTATTTTTTTAAGCGAAATACTAATGTGGGGGTATTTAGAGGGAATTAGGTCTTGATGGATAAAATACAGGATTAACTATAAATTCTCTCCCAAATCAAAACCCTAATCGATCAAATCTAGACATGGGGGGTTGAGAGAATTAGGAAAAAAATGAACAAAGATCTCCAAATCAAAACATCCAAAAGTCTAAATTCTTTTGAGTGCATACTCACTGTACGGAAAGGAAGAGAGATGTCTTCAAGAAATTCGTATGAATCAACGAGTTTCGAGCGCAATATTAAGTGTCATTGTGGTTTCGTTGCACAGTTTGTACATCATATTCAAAAATGAATTCGAACAGAAGATTCTACGGATGTAAGTATTGGACGGTACTTGGGAGGGAATTTACGGTTAAAAGTATATTTGTCAAGACCTAATTCCAAATACCCCCACGTTAGTATTTTGTTTAAAAAAAAATGGATCACATGTGTATTACCGGTTGTATGACTGGTTATAGGCGGTTGGAGGACGAAAACCATAATTTTTGGTAAGTTAAATGACGAAAATAAAAATTCAAAACTTAAGAGGACGAAAACCATAATTTTTAATAAGTTAAAGGACAAAAAAAAATTCAAAACTTAAGAGGATGAAAACTAAAGTCAACGAAACTTATAGAAATGTGTATTTTCCCTGAAGTTTACTTATAAAAATGATACATTTTAAACAAAAATATTACTCCCTCTGTCCATGTTAAATGATCTCCATATTACCTTAAATAGTTGTCCAAAATAAATAGTTTACTTACCTAAAATGAAAAAATATTGCACATCACATTAAATATTTTTTTAATAATTAAATATTTTTTTATACTAATACACTCACTTTTACGTATTAATATCTATATTTTTTTAATAATCGTGCACAATTAAGATAGACTAATTTTGATGGACGAGAGAGTATTTTTTGAAAGTGATAATTTTTTAATTAATTAATAATTAATACAATTTAAATTAAAAATAAATCAAATAGTTATGATCTCGTACTCTAAATCAATCTCACACGAGAATTATTTTATTATAATTTATAAAGCTGTGTGTGAACACGATACAGGATCACAACAGATTTGAAGGCATTAATCATAGTCTTAAAGAATTTTAATTGTTTATATTGTAAGATATTAATTTTTAATGGTATCTAATTATTTTGTTATTTGTTGAAAAATATTAATTATTTTGTATGAATATTAGTTATGAATTTATATTACAATAAAATTAATTCACACGATATACAATTTATATTAATTTTAATGAATTTATGTTCATTTATTTTCACTTATTGTGACAACTGGAATTCAAGTTTCGACAGCTCCGTATTCACACTCCTTTCTTACCAAATCCAGTTATTTTATGTTATGTGTAGGTTTTCTATAAATTATTTTCTATTGCATTATTAAATGCACTCCTTTTCTTTAAATTCCACGCGATATTGACGATGTCTCTCTTATTCATTACATATGTCAACTTTTTAATATATATATATATATATATATATATATATATATTACAAAAATTAATTAATTTCTTATGAGTAGATCTTTTATGAACAAAAATTAACATTAATTCATATCACTGTTATAACACCATTATTCATACACAATATCACTGTTATAAAAAAATATGTTTAATTTTCTTAATTATGATATCGCATATGCTTATTAGTGATAGTGCGAACACATAACAGTGATAGTTGACAAAACTGAGTTCACCGTGATCCGTGAACTTGAACTCATACAAATTTTTATCATTTCTTATTACATTCTTCATAAGTAGTTGACTTTTTTACTAAGGAGGTGTTTGGTAGGAAGTACAAGAGGAGTATAATATAAATTTTTGTATTGACTTATTTTGTTTGTTGGGGATATAAATTTTATATTGACCCGATTTTTATACGGCCGACACTGTAAAAGAAGAGGTCATATTACATTATTTTCAATGTTCACAATGTAATAAATTATCTCATCTTCCCCACCTTACAATTTTTGTATGACTTGAATTGTAACTTTTATTCTTATATATCTACATATTACACTCTACCAAGTGAAATTACTTTCTCTTTTTTTATATTACAATCTAACAAGTGAAATTACTTTTAAGACTAATTTAATGTAACTTTTCTATTACGCTATACCAAATAATATTATATGAATTTTACTTATAAAATTTGTAAATCATAATATTGACTACCAACTACCACTTAAGAGAATATAATTATCTAAATATTTAATGATTCTTGGAGTAAAATTGGGAAAACGACAATTAAATTACACAAAAAAATCATTTAATTGTAAATAAAGTGAATAGTGAAGACATTTTAATAGGAGGGAATATCATCATATAAACTTTAATTTATTATATTATGTTGTGAAAATGTCCGAGAATGAATCGAACTCAATAAGACTTGAAGTTTTCAGAGCAATTGGAAGAATTTGCCGGATGAACACACTCAAAAGAATTAAACAGGAAATCAGAAGAACAAGCAATTTATGTGGTTCGATCAAATTGATCTACGTCCACGAATGGGTTGACTCACTTCACTAATCGATGAATAATGTTTACAGAGTACAAAACTTTATCACTCTAATCTCTCTAAGTATCGAGTGAAATTACATAGTTCTTGTTGCTACTTCATTGATTCTGGAATGAATACGTATTTATAGGTCAGACCATTAACCGTCTTTGAGCTCTTAACCAATCAACGAGATTCGTATGGTTATAACCGCCTTGAATAATTGTTCTGGCGTCCAATGAGATTGCTCCGCCAGCTGTCCAAATAACCGACTTTATCACTCTGGTGAAGTCGCCTTTGCCATGCTCTGTTTTCATAACTGTCAGCTCAGGATCACCTTCATGCTGAGTGACTCAGGGAGTAGGTGATTCTCAGCTCAGGATGATCTCTCAAGATTTGCCTTCAGTTCTACTGAGTCTTCAGTGTCTTCACTGATCTGACCACTCAGGATGAGTGTTAGGATTAGAACACTCCTGACTAAGGATCAAGTCTTCGCTCAGGCTCAGGATGCTTTCCTCAGGAATATTCCTCCGGATCCAATACTCAGGATCAGGATTCCTGACTAATCTTCAGTACTCAAACTCATCTTATCTTTACACTTAACAATTCTCCACCTTAAAGTAAGTGAGTTTCCCCCATTCCACACTCCACCTCAGGACCTAGCTCATGGTACATCCCATGACCGCAACTTGATCAGCTCCAAGCAATATCTGAATTTGGAAATATGTAAGACCTTAGTCAGCATATCCGCAGCATTGTCCTCAGTGGAAACCTTCTGCACTTAAATCACTTTCTTTTCCACCACATCTCTCACAAAATGAAGTCTGACATCAATATGCTTTGACCTTTCATGAAAGACCTGATGCTTAACCAAATGAATTGTGCTCTGATTGTCACACTGAACTACAACTTCCTTTTGTCTGATTCCAAATTCTTTAATCATACCCTTGAGCCACATCGCTTCCTTCACTGCTTCAGTCATCGCAATATACTCAGCCTCAGTAGTTGAGAGTGCCACTACTGACTGGAGTACTACTCTCCAGCTGATTGCTGTACCATATAATGTGAACACATATCCTGATAAGGATTTCCTCGTATCAATGCTTCCAGCATAATCTGAGTCCACATATCCTTGAAGTGGTTGAGTGTCATCCTTAGTCTTCTCGAAGAGTAACCCCAGATTCTCAGTTCCTTTTAAGTATCTCATTATCCACTTAAAAGCCTCACAGTGTGTCTTTCTCGGATTTGCCATAAATCTACTGACCACACTGACTGAATGTGCTAAATCTGGCCTACTGCACACCATAGCATACATTATGCTACCTATCCCATTTGAGTAAGGGATTTTACTCATGTGTGCCTTCTCTTCTTCTGACTTCGGACACTGACTTGATGTCAGTTTGAACTGTTGACCAAGGGGTGTAGATACAACTTTGGCTTCATGCATGTTGAACCTCCTGAGTATCTTCAGGATGTAATCCTTCTGAGTTAAGAACAACCTCCATTTGTCCTTATCTCTGAATATTTTCATGCCCAGTATCCTCTTAGCCATACCCAGATCCTTCATGTCAAATGTGCTACTCAGTTTTACCTTCAATCTCTGAATTCTGTCAGGACTCTTGCTTGCAACCAAAATGTCATCCATATAGATCAGCAGATATGTGAGTACTTCCTTCCCTTAATTTTCAAGATAGACACAACTATCATACCTGCATCTTGTAAAGCCTATGGAGATCATAAAACTATCAAACTTCTTGTACCATTGCCTCGGACTTTGCTTCAGTCCATACAATGATTTTTTCAGTAGACACACCTTATCCTGATTCCCAGGTAGAATAAAACCTTCAGGTTGTTGCATGTGTATAGTTTCTTCCAGGTCTCCGTGTAGAAAGGTTGTCTTGACATCTAACTGCTGAAGCTCCAAGTCCTCATGTGCTACCTTTGACATAGGATTCTGATTGAACAGTGTTTCATCACTGGTGAGAATACCTCATTGAAGTCTACCCCCTCTCTCTGAGTGAAGCCTCTGGCAACAAGCCTTGCCTTATATCTCAGCTTCTCTCTTCCTCCTGACCCTATTTCAGATTTCTTCTTGAAGATCCACTTGGAACTAACTACCTTCTGTCCCTGAACTTTGTTCACTAAGGTCCAAGTGTTGTTCTTCTCTAATGACTGAAGTTCCTCAATCATGGCCAATTTCCATCTCTCCTTGTCTTTATCTGACACAGCTTCAACATAGCTTTGTGGTTCCTGATGCTCCACCTCTTCAGCGGTTATCAGGGCATAGGACACCATATCAGCATGACCATATCTAGTCGGAGGGTGTATGTTTCTCCTGTGTCTGTCTCTTGTTAGACTATAGTTTCTGAGATCATGGCCTTCAGTATCTGAAATTGAGTGGTCAGAAATTCAGAATGGTCGTCAGTATCACTTTCCTCTGACTCCTCTTGAGTCCTTCCTGAGGTTTCACCTACCTCAAAAATTTCTTGTCCTGAGTTCCTTTCAGGGGTCTCCACCTCAACCTGAGATCCATCTCCTGAAAGTATACCATCTGAGTCGTGTATGTTGATGGGCTGATTGTATCCCATGATTTTTTTCGTTGAAAGTTACATCTCTACTGACAATACACCTTTTATGTCCAGGTTCCAAGCACCATAACTTGTATCCTTTCACTCCCTTAGGATATCCTAAGAAGATACATCTCAATGCTCTAGGTTCCAGCTTATCCTGCCTGATGTGGGCAAAAGCTGAGCAACCAAATACCTTCAGGTTATTGTAGTCTGAGATCATCCCATACCACACCTCATCAGGTGACCTGAACTCAATTGCTGAGGAAGGTGACTTGTTAATAAGATAACAAGCTGTACTGACTGCTTCCCCCCAAAACACCTTGAGTAGCTTTGCATCTGACAACATACTCCTGACCTTTTTCCAGGATTGTCCTATTCATCATCTCAGCCAAGCCATTTTGCTGAGGATTTGCAGGAACAGTCCTGTGTCTAGTGATCCCCCTTTTCTTGCAGAAATTGTTGAACTCCTCTGATACATACTTCAATCCATTATCAGTCCTGAGATGTTTAATGGATCTTCCTCTCTTATTTTCTTGTTCACTAACCCAATCCCTGAACCTTGTCAAGGCCTCACTCTTCTGTTTCAGTATGAATACCCATACTTTCCTGCTGAAGTCATCAATGACTGTCATGAAGTATCTTCCACCTCCATGAGTCTCCACCTTAGCTGGTCCCCAGATATCAGAATGAACATAGTCCAGAGGTGCATCAGTAGTCTTCTTACCTTTAGGGAATGAGATTTTCTTGGATTTGCCCAGGACACAATTGTCACAAAAATCCAATTTCATCATCTTTCCTTCCCCAAATGCCTTCTGGTTTGAAAGTTCTTGGAGCCCCTTTTCTCTAATATGGCCCAACCTTTTATGCCATATCATTGCTTCAGTGCTGTCCATAACATTGTTTGCTGACCCTGAAGAAGTGCTTCCAATCAGGATATACAACCCATTGACTTTCTTGCCTTTCATGTATACATTCTTACCTTTGGTTATCAGGATATAACCATCCTCAGTGTTGAACTCATAACCCAATTGATTCAGTGAACCCAGGGAGATTAGATTTCTCTTCAGTTCTGGCACCAGCCTCACATTTGAGAGTATCTTATCTACTCCATCATGCAGCTTCAACCTGACAGAACCATTCCCCTTCACCTTACATGTCTGATTATTGCCCAGCACAACTGAGCCTCCATCAAACCTCCTCAACTCCCTAAATAATGATTCATCAGGGCACATATGGAATGAACATCCAGAATCTAGTACCCACTCATCATTCAGTTTCAGGTTAGTAACCGTTAACACCTCAGCACTATCATACCCACCTTCAGCAGCAACAGTTATATCAGCCTTTTGTTCTTCTCCCTGATTCCTATTTCTGTCAGTGTCAGGGCAATTCTTCTTGAGATGACCAATTTTGTGACAAGCAAAACATTTCCTCTTCTCAACAAAATCACCAGATTTTGGCCCCTTTGTGTTCTTCTTCTTCTTGTTCTGGAAATCTTTCTTTCCCTTCTTGAACCTGACATTCAATCCTTCAGCATGAACTGAATTTTTCTTATCAGCTTGTAGCTGAATAAACTTTGTTTTTAGCGCACCCAGAATATCATCAAAGGACAATTTGTCCTGCCTCCCAAATAGTAAGGTATCCTTGAAATTTTCAAAGGATTTAGGCAAAGAATTCAGGAGCATCAAAGTCTTATCATCATCATCAATTTCCACTCCCAAGTTCTCAAGATCATCAGTAGCCTTGTTGAATTCCTCAAGTTGTTCAATCAACTCCTTCTCTTCATTCATACTGAATGACATCAGTTTTTGCTTCATGAACAACTTGTTGGTGACAGACTTAGTCTGATACACCTTCTCCAACTTACTCCAAACCTCAATGACAGTCTTCTCCTTGCACACCTTCCTCTGAGGCTTATCCCCCAAGCACAAGATGATTGTGCTATGTGCCTTTTCCAATATTTCTTGTTTCTTGCTTGGATTTTCTGATGAAGACGATGACCATTGATCTTCAGGCTTCAGAGCATTGGTCAGCCCATGATGAGTCAAGAGAGCCTTCATCTTGATCTTCCACAAACCAAAATCGTTTGCTCCAGTGAATTTCTCAAATTCCAGCTTGGTAGATGCCATGATTGATGATTAATCAGTCGATTCCTCCTCCCTTTCCCACAGACAGCTGTGAAAATGTCCGAGAATGAGTCGAACTCAATAAAACTTGAAGTTTTTTCAGAGCAATTGGAAGAACTTGCCAGATGAACACACTCAACAGAATTAAACAGGAAATCAGAAGAACATGCAATTTACGTGGTTCGATCAAATTGATCTACGTACACGGATGGGTTGACTCACTTCACTAATCGATGAATAATGTTTACAGAGTACAAAGCTTTCTCACTCTAATCTCTCTAAGTATCGAGTGAAATTACACAGTCCTTGTTGCTACTTAATTGATTCTGGAATGAATACGTATTTATAGATCAGACTCTTAACCGCCTTTGAGCTCTTAATCAATCAACGAGATTCGTATGGTTATAACCGCTTTGAATAATTGTTCCGGCGTCCAATGAGATTGCTCCGCCAGCTGTCCAAATAACCGACTTTATCACTCTGGTGAAGTCGCCTTTGCCATGCTCTATTTTCATAACTGTCAGCTCAGGATCACCTTCATGCTGAGTGACTCAGGGAGTAGGTGATTCTCAGCTCAGGATGATCTCTCAGGATTTACCTTCAGTTCTACTGAGTCTTCAATGTCTTCACTGATCTGACCACTCAGGATGACATTCAGGATGAGTGTCAGGATTAGAACACTCCTGACTCAAGATCAAGTCTTTGCTCAGGCTCAGGATGCTTTCCTCAAGAATATTCCTCCAGATCCAATACTCAGGATCAAGATTTCTGACTAATCTTCAATACTCAAACTCAGCTTATCTTTACACTTAACATATTAAATATTATATTTGTAAAATGTATTCGCGCGATCATATCATTTCATCTGCCATTTTAGAATGTATTACTGTTACATAAATTTAAAAAATTATTAAATAATAATAAAATGCATAATTTATATGACTATTTAACTTTCTATTTACACATTTTTTGTGACCGATATCCGGTCCAAAGGTCTTTTTTATTTATTTGCATTGTCATTAATGCATATAATCACAAATACAAGTAAAATGAATTATATTAAAATATAAAATTTAATTCACCTAGATTTATATATGCAAAATGATAATTATCTTAGATAAAATTTTGTTCTCTAGACAGACTTATAAAATGTGTCGGAGGAGTACTATGTTTTTCTCAATCTTATTCTATTACATTTACCATCAAATATAAACAAAAAATTATATTCACTTTTTACTACCCAAAAAAAATCAAAATTTTCTCAATCGCCTGCAACTCAAAGAAATGCCCTTAAATTTTTTACTTTTTTATTTAATTACATTAATAGAAAATTATTATTTCTATTTTATTATTATATTATTCATTTTTTATTATTTATATTGTTAAATAAAATACTATGATTGAAAATTATTATATTATTAATTTTAAAATTACTAAATTAATATTATTATTTTGGTTGGAATTGGTTATTACTATTTTATTTATTAAAGTTATTTTATTATAATTAAATAACAATAATAATAATAATATTGATTGTTGGGATTAAACTATAATCTTATGAAAATTAAAACATATGATATTCTTGTAGAAGATAACTATTTCTCAAATTTTGAAATACATAATTCTACGAGGTTCACAAAGAAACAAACTTTTAAAAATGATCATTCATTATAAAATTACTATTCCATATAAAAAATATTAAACCAATTTGAAATAGATTAAGTTATAATAGTTTCGTTTTCAATTTATTTCAACATATAAATCATCGTACTCTTACAATTTTTTTTTTTTTTTGTATGGAGGTATATAATAGAGGTGTAACGTGTGTATATATATTAGGAGGAGGAGATTGAAATTGAAAAAAAAAAAAAACAGTATAAAATGTGACTGATTTGTACATGAACTTATTTTAAGAATATATGTTGGTATTAAAGAGTATGCACTGTTTTTATTAAATGGTATTAATGCTGGAGAGTATAAATTAATTTCACTAAAAAAATATTTTTTTATTACATAATTATTTGTACATTTTTTTTATTTGTCTTCTCACAATTATATATACACCTAACAGAATAAATATTTTTCTAAATCTTTTATTCACAATATTCACATATTTATATGAAATGCTTTTACTTTTTTATCGTGAATATATCAAAATATTTTCAAAATTAGATAAAACACATTTTGAGTATTTTAACCAAATCATCAACTCAAATGTATGTCAAAGCATATGCATCTTGAGACATATCATTATGATCACTTTCCATATTTATAAAATTGTGTAAAAATTTGAAAAAAATGAAAAAAAATCTTGATATCTATACACAATGCGATGTATTTGCGATATTTCCTGATTTTTATTCAGTTTTATACTACAAGGGAACTGATAACGATATTTTATGATATATTCATGATTCTGTAAAAAAATACATTATGTCTTAATATTTATATTCCATACTTAAAATTTACGATATTTTCATCTTTATATATATATATATATATATTTAAAAAATCATATGCAATTTCTGGTGCAAAGAAATGGAATGGAGGAAGTATAAATTAAAAGCCGTGAAATACATGAATTATTTGGGTGGGGGGAAAGAATCTCATACCCCATTTACAGAATTTATTCTGACCCGCAAAATCACAATATACACTCTCTCTAAATCAAAAGTCAAGAATTTGGATAATTAGGTTGCGACAATTATACGTCTAAATTTTATTTAAAAAAAAGTTTTGTTGTATTAAAATTATAGGAACAATTAGATATTGATTCAAAAAATATTACATTACAAATTAATTCAAAATATTTATATAAATATATAATTTTTCCATAAAAGTATAAATTTTTTATAACCTAATTTATAATTACTACCATTTTTTGAATTATTTCACGATTTCTCTAAAATTATACCGTCTCATTGACATGCGGTGACATATTTTATAGCAAAATTAAAATGATATTTTTCCAAAAATAAATTAAAAAACGAAAAGGCAAAACATTCGGCCGTAACGAGTAGTTGTCTTTTTTTTTAAGTTGTCTTTTGCATAAGCTTAATTTTCTATTTTCCCACCTCTCCTTTACTCAGTCTACGCACATTTTATTGGTCTTTTAGTTGTTTCCTTTCCAAGTTCCTTGACCAAAAAATGCCACTTGATTGGCCTTTATAATCTCAAACCCTCTTCCTTCCTTCCTTCCTACATCTTATTCTATTATAATTATTATAAATTATAAATAATTAGATAAATAAATGAACTTGGTAACAAAAATAAGTTGATTTAGAAGATCTCTTCTTTTCTTGAAAATTAAAGGAAGGGGTGTGCTTTGAACATGATTTAAAAAATCTCTGCTTTTCTTGAAAATTAAAGGAGTGTGCTTTGTGCAGGTGCCGGTGATTTTGATACACAACAGATAAGCCCCAATACTTTTAATAATTCACACTATTTCTGTTTTTATGAGTTTAATTTTCAAATTCCCCTTTATACCGTGGAATCAAAATCAAAAACGTGTTGAGCTGTTTTCCTTTTCACCTGTCCCCCCCTCTCTCCTCTCTCTACATCTTTTTCAATTCAAAAATCTCTCTCTGTGTACTCAGTGCAAGCTGTAAATGAGCGTAGCGTATGCATACACAGTTATTTTGTACTGTTCTTCGCAGTCATAGCTTTTCCCCATTGTTTTTCCATTTCAATATATAGTTTTCCTTTTCTGTTGTTGCTCAAAATCTCCATGGATAAACGCTACTGCCTTCATCCATTCTCGCTCCTCGCTTTCTCTCTCTTCTGTTAATCGAAATGAAGCTTTTGTAGCATTTATTGCTCCTCACTTCAAAATTAGAGGATTACACGCGTCAAATTAACCCTTTTAACTCCAGCGTTTGCTCAAATTCTTCAATCATTTAAAGCATTTCCCATCTGGGGTTTTCACATTGTGTTTGAGGATTTAGAAAAACAGAATTGAAAATGGCTCCATCTCTGTACTGGTGGTCGAAGGAATCGCACAGGGGAACGCCTGTTGTTGTGAAAATGGAGAACCCAAACAACTGGTCAATGGAGGAGCTGGAGTCCCCCTCGGATGAAGACTTCATCTACCCAAACGACGCCGTTCCCAAGGGGGGCCGCAACAAGAACGCTAAGCAGCTGACCTGGGTCATCCTCTTGAAAGCCCACAAGGCCGCCGGCTGCCTCACCTCCATCGCCGCCGCATTCTTCTCCCTCGCCGCTATAGTCCGACGCCGCGTCGCCGCCGGCCGCACGGACTCTGCCGACACCTCGTCGGCGGAAAACCGCGCCTTCAAGTCCAGATTTTTCACCTGTATTAAAGCATTCCTCTGCATATCTTTACTGATGCTTTGTTTCGAAATTGCTGCTTATTTCAAGGGCTGGCATTTGGGATCTCCGGATCTTCAGCTGCATAATCTTTATGTAATGACGCATGATTTTTCTGTGAGGGGAGTTTTTGATTTGATTTATTCGAAGTGGGTTTCGATCAGAGTGGAGTATCTTGCTCCCCCGCTTCAATTCTTGACGAATGCCTGCATCGTGCTCTTCCTTATCCAGAGCCTGGATAAGCTAATCCTCTGTTTGGGCTGTCTCTGGATTAAGATCCGAAGGATTAAACCTGTTCCAAAACAGGGCCTTAGCGATCTTGAATCTGGAGATGGAGACGGCTACTTCCCCATGGTCTTAATCCAGATCCCCATGTGTAATGAAAAAGAGGTAAAATAGATCCTTAACCTTGCGAAAAAGATCGACTCTGACCCCATCTGCTGTCTGCTAACTGCTCGCTCAGTCGTTTATTTCCCCTGTCGTTTCTTCATGTAACTATAATCATGAAAAAACCACAATTTACCATCTAATTCTTTGATTTTTGGGTTGTGATAGGTGTATCAACAATCAATTGCTGCTGTGTGTAACATGGACTGGCCTAAGGGTAGATTGCTCATTCAAGTTCTTGATGATTCGGATGATCCAACGACGCAGATGCTGATTAAAGATGAGGTGCATAAATGGCAACAGAATGATGCCAACATTATATACAGGCATAGAGTGATCAGAGATGGTTACAAAGCTGGCAATCTTAAGTCAGCCATGAATTGCAGCTATGTTAAAGATTATGAGTTTGTTGCCATTTTTGATGCCGATTTTCAGCCCAATCCTGATTTCCTACAAAGGACTATTCCTCACTTTAAGGTATCTATATCTTGCCTCCCTATTAGAGAATATGTGCGCAGTGATTGAATGTGGTGTTATATTGTCCATTTTGGTATTTCTTGTGAAATTGCACTAGTGTTGAAGTTGTTTGGATTAAGTGCGGCTGTTGATATTGAAATTGTGCTCATTACCCCCGTTTTATAGTTGTGTTTAGTGGTACATGATGCTAGAATTGAGTTAATAATTGCGTGTTGAGTAGCCACATTCGTTGGATTATTGTTACGTTATAGCTGATGGGTTATAACTGATGGGCATTTGATTCGAATGTGAATTGTAGGATAATGAGGATGTAGGGTTGGTTCAGGCGAGGTGGTCATTTGTGAACAAGGATGAAAATCTACTTACAAGATTGCAGCTCATTAATTTAGCTTTCCATTTCGAAGTAGAGCAACAAGTTAATGGACATTTCCTCAACTTCTTTGGGTTTAATGGGACGGCTGGCGTATGGAGGATAAAGGCGCTGGAGGAATCTGGTGGATGGATGGAGAGGACGACTGTCGAGGACATGGACATTGCTGTCCGAGCCCATCTTCATGGATGGAAATTCGTCTTCCTCAATGATGTCGAGGTATCTCACTGTGATATCCCGATTGAATCATTGTCTTCAATTAATTGCTGGCAAAAACTCTATGCACGAGTTGCACTATGCAATTGGTGCAATTTTGATCTAATTTACACATTCACAAAAAAAAAAAAATATTATGAGAAGTGATTGTTCAGATGAAGAAAAATATTACTTCATACAAAAGAAAGGATTATTTTTCAGGCGGAACAGTATTAGCACTTGATCAATATACGAGTAATAATTTTCATCATATATGTTGATACTTTTTATCACATACACTATCACTCTAAATCTTTTTTTTTTTTTTTTCTGTGGCTCTGCGAGAAAATATAGAATTTGATCCAAATTTTGGTCAAAATTGTACAAGTTGCATGGTTCGACTATTTTATCGAAGTGTTACTCTAATTTGTTTATGATCTTTCTTAATCGTGATGTATGGAACTTTCAGTGTGAATGTGAATTGCCTGAATCTTATGAAGCCTATCGAAAGCAACAACACAGATGGCATTCTGGCCCGATGCAGTTGTTCCGCCTATGCTTGCCAGCCGTTATAAGAGCAAAGGTAAACATTCTGTTACTAACTAACTACCTAACTAATTGATTATACGTTGATGATTAGTTAATTATCTAAGCGGGATTCCACGTGGCAATGCTGATGCTATTTCTAAATGCAGATAAGTATTTGGAAGAAAGCGAACATGATCTTCCTCTTCTTCCTGCTAAGGAAACTCGTACTCCCATTCTACTCCTTCACTCTCTTCTGCATCATTCTGCCAATGACAATGTTCGTCCCAGAGGCTACTCTCCCGTCGTGGGTTGTATGCTACATCCCTGCGACCATAACATTTCTCAACATACTTCCAGCTCCCAAGTCTTTCCCCTTCATAGTTCCCTACTTATTATTTGAAAACACAATGTCAGTTACAAAGTTCAATGCCATGATCTCGGGTCTTTTCCAGCTCGGAAGTGCCTACGAGTGGGTTGTCACCAAGAAATCGGGTCGATCCTCAGAAGGTGACCTCATGTCCTTGGTTGAGAAGCCTTCTGGGACCCACCAGAGAGGTAGCTCTGAGCCTAATCTGGAGGAGATTAAACTACAGATGGAGAAGGATTCTTTGAAAAAGAAAAAACACAATCGCATATACACTAAGGAGTTGGCTTTAGCTTTCCTTTTGTTGACTGCTGCTGCACGGAGTCTGTTATCTGCACAGGGAATCCATTTCTATTTCTTGCTGTTTCAGGGAGTCTCGTTTTTGCTCGTTGGGTTGGACTTGATCGGGGAGCAAGTACAGTGATACTTGGCTATTTGCTTCATAAGAATCATTCAACGTATAAACAGCTTGAGCGGAGTAGGAATTGCGCTGGAAAATTGCGGTTTCTGGGGGATGAAACTGGTTTTTCGTCGCCTTGTCCAATTTTGAGGCCAACAGTTGGTGGAGTTGAGATTTAAATGGGATCACAGGCAGTAAGCAAAGCATGGGGATGCTGCATAGTGTCTGTTGTTTTTTCTTTCTCTTTTTCTTGATTCTTTCGTTTTTTTTTAGTACATATTCTTTTGTAACAAAAATGGGCCTCTTTTTAAACAATGGACACATAATTTATTCACGTATTAGGGGTAGTACAAGTTCCAAAACTTTACATTTTAGACCAATTTTTGTAATGTTTGTGAGAGGTGCATTCATATTTATTATAGGGACCCAGTTATGATTTATTTATGAATATAAAATCAGAATACTGATAGGTAGTATCGAGGATTAGTATGTGATTAGTGATTTTTTTTTTAAATTTTAATTTTATGATTTTTTTCATGTTTAGTTAATAATACTTGGTATTATTAAGGAGAATGATGAATATAGAATCATATATTGACTATAACTATATCTTGCGTTAGATAGTTTTATGAATCATTATATTTTGAAATAACACTGACAATTTGAAAGTGATAGGTGTTAATTTGTAGGGTTTATTATATTCAAGGTTAACATTTAGGCTGCAGGGTTAATCTTAGACTTTAACCCTCGCAGGTTTATTTCTACCAAATAAGGCAACAATAAACCGAATACCCAGTATTACTCTAAAATATAAACAGGTTATAAACCTGTGTTATTTAAATAATACACCTTTAACACTCAAAGTAAACATAGCCTTATGATTAACTTTTAAAATAGGTTCTCAAAATTTTTTAGTTTACAAATAAGTGCACAATAAATTGTATAAATATCTTTTCTCATTCACTCTTATTCAACACTGACTTTTTGGTAAACCTATTATAAAATTGATCTTAAGAAGTGCACTCATTTATAAATTAATAGACTTAGAACACTTTAAAATTTAGTTTGACATGACAATATATAACATTAGGCTATATTGCACCAAGTCTCATGGATTGATACATTAAAACTTGGTTACTTATCAACTATTATGAATAGTGAGTTAAAGGTTTTAAGAAAACACACTAGAATTACGATTGATTCATTTGCATAGAAACATAATTTTTTCTTGTATACAAGTATATTTCATTTTTGCATAAAATCAATTTGTAATTAGTGTCAGTTTTGTGAAATCATATTATAATTTTTTTCCTTTTTTTTCATTATCTTCAAACACACAAAATTTATTCACAAAACGATTTTATATTCATAATCGCAAGTTCAGTCATTGTTTAGGATTATTCTTATATTAGTAGGCTGCAACTTCCACCTGTTCTACAAATTAGTTAGAATACCTAGTTAATTAGTTAGAATAATTAGTTAATTTTTTGCAATTGGCTAGAAAAGTTAGTATAGATGCACGCAATTCGACTTGTATTGTCACATTGGATTTGGACTTATATATATTATTGCACATGTAAAATTAACTGATTATGAAAAGTTACAAATTTTGTGGGTTGTCAATGGGCCAATGAGTTTGTCAATTAATAGGGTCATGACCTAACTCCTATACATTTGTAGGAGAATGTTTTTCATTATTTAATTTAATGTTGTAGTTTGGCAGTTTGGATCTTCTATCAAAATAGGTCGTTGTAGGTTCGAATTGAGTACAACAAAAGAATTTACCCTTTTTTTTTTTCATTATTTCTTTCATGTGATACTGATAAATATAAGAGTAAGTTTTGTGTGAGGTTGTCTCATGTTATGAGATTAATGTAAAATCTGTCATTTATTATTATAATTGATAATATTTTTTTACTAAAAGTGATTATTAATTTTTTTAAAAATATTTTCATATTTTACCATAAATTTATCACCGAATTTTTTAAAAAGTGAGTATGAGTTTTCTTAAAAAATATTGTCACATTTTATTATAATCTTTCTTTTTTTTATGATCTTATGTTATGAGACGTTCTCGTACAAATTTATTTTCTAATCTAATAATGAATTTGAAGAAGATAGGATAAGTGCATTGGAAGTTTTAGGTTAAACATATCCAATAAGATATCTTGTAAGCTCTTACCTTTTGTGAGACATGTTTAAAGCTTATAAAACACTTCCCTTCAATAAAGAAAAATCGAATATTTTTATTATTATTAGCCTATTGTAAATTTGTAACTACGAAAAACAAGGTGGGCATTTGGTCTAGTGGCATGATTCTCGCTTAGGGTGCGAGAGGTCCCGAGTTCAATTCTCGGAATGCCCCATTCTTTTTTTCCCATTTTCCCTCTCCCAAAAGTTGTGTATTATATTTAAGTCATTTTTAAATGGGTCTTTTGTTTTGAGGCCGACCCCACCATGATATCCACATGTTTTTTTGCTCTCCTTTTTCTTCTCTTATTTTCTTCTCCCTCATGTGAAGATTTTATAGAATAAATTTATTACTCAATCAAAGATAATTGCATATCTGAAATACCTATCAGTGGTTTTTTATTGAAAAAGTCATTTGATTTGTTTAAAATATTTTTTTTCACTATATTTTATATGATTATTCAGATTTTAAAATGAGATTTCTCTGAGATTTTTAGATTGTTTTGAAACTATTGCAAGTTTCTTCCCGAATCTTTTCCTCTCTCTTTTATTTAGAATGTTTCTTCATAAAAAAATTGGATTAAAATAAAATTTTTTCAGATTTTTTGACGATTTTTTTTAAAATTTTCAGAATATTTAACTGATAATTATGGAGTTCGATTTTTTATGAGCTTGATTTTATTTTTTTCATTACATTTTTTTATATTGTATTTTTACTCTTTTTAATGTTTTCTAGTATTGCACCTTTGTCTATGGGTTATATATATATATATATCAATTCTGTTTCTTTTGCAGATGCAAACAGTGATTGCATGAGTTCATTTGTAGTGGTGGCTGCCAGATGTGATTTGGGGGGAGAGTTCATAGAAATTAGGGTTCAAAAGGATAGTTCAATCTTTTTAATGTGTAATATACTTTTTAGTTTTTGGGTGGGCGTACTACTTATAAAAGATAGTGCATATAACGTGGGCCTTTTTTCTCTTTTAATTCGAACTATTCGAAATCCCATACTTTATTGTTAAAGTTGTGCATTGTAAGTCAGTTTTAAATGGGTCGTTTGTTTGAGGCTGAAAACAAGCCCATGTAATACGATAAAGGCGCATTATGATTTTGAGTTTTGGGTGCCTATTTTTGTCTTAATGTTTTTTTTTTTTTTCTCTTTTAATTCTAACTATTCGAAATCACATGCTATGATTATTTATAAAAATACAATATTTTATGAGCTTTAAAATGTCTGATAACACTATTTGTTGTTTCTTCTAGGTAGATGAGTAGATATTGTGTGAAAATAGTTTATGATAAATTTATCATAAAATTATTTTAATATATCAAATACTTAGTTAATTATATCAAAATATTCATCAGATATATTAAAAGTTGAAGTCAATATATAATTTTATCCGGGTCCTTTAAAAAAATTATGGGAGGGAGGGAGGAAGGGGGAATATCCGAGTTTTTATAAAATTTCCAAATAGAGAATAGTGTATTTATCCTGGGCCAATTTATAAAAATAAAAAATTGATAGATTCCATGTCTGAGGCTTCCTTTGGTTCAAGCCCATCTCTTTTTGTAATTATCATTTTATAAATTTGGGCTTTTTAATTTTTTACGAGGCCCAGGTTATTTGAACTAGCCTTTTCTGGTAAATACATTATCCAGATGAATACATTATTTTTTTAGAAATACACTACCTTTTGTTCGACAATGTTTTTCGAATTTTTTTATTTTTTTGGTATTTTTTTTCGAACCTAGTATAAAAATGAAAATTTGTTCAAAAATTTTTGCCGAAAATTTGTAAAAATTTCCGAAAAAAAATGCCAAACATACTTAAGGTAGTGTATTTCTCAAAATAGCTAGTGCCAATAACATTAGCCTTTTTATAATTGGTTTTGTAAAACTATTTTCCTTTCATTTGAAGACGTGGTCTTTTTCGCCCACATGTTCATACACAAATATTCTCATCATCACAAATAAGATAATAAAAGGGATTAAAATTTTTATAGTTCTATAATTTATCATGAACTTGAATTTGATTCACATGTAATATACATTTTTACATTGATATTGTATGTTTAAAAATTACAGAATTAATATCAAAATATATATTACATGTGGATTAAATTCAAAATGAATATCAATTACAGACTCACAAATTACAATATTTGATCCCTAATCTAAATTTATTAATTAATAAAAAATAAATAATTAAATCAAGTTAGTGGATAAATGTGTAAATTACACTTTATTTGATTTTTTTTTAATTTATAACTTTGCATCCAGTCAAAAAATCAACAAATTTGAAAAATTCATAACTTATCATTTATTAACAGACAGAGTCAAAGTAAATTTTTACATGGGCTAACTCATCTTAAAATTTAGTCGCTTTCTTATAGATTTCGAACCTGATTAATAATACAACCGACTACTCTCTTTGTATCTTAAACCAATTATAATTGCATGACACCTTTAAAAAAAAAATTTATATATATATATATATGGAATGCTTCTGTATGAAGGAAATGGGCCTAAGGATTTTCTGAGTTATCCGCTATAGCTCTTCATTCAGGCCCATACTTTGTCGTTGCTGCAATTTTGGCTCATTTAAAAAAGGTATAAGATTTAAAAATAAATGAAAATAATTCATTTGCTCCTATAAATTAAAATATTAATTTGTTTATTTGGTGTGCTGAAGCCTGAATAACTACTCTACTTATATGCGCTATTATAAATATTTATAATATTAATGAAGTAACAATGTTTACTTGAACTTTTTTATGTGAGGTTCGTTTCAGGTTTTAAGTGATTTATAAAAGTTGATTTTTGAAAATTTTAATTTTGGGAATTTTAAAAAATATATGTTTTGAATTTCTAAATCGAGTGTCGCATATATTTAAGTTGTAAGAATTAATGATATTGTATTATTAAATTATTTGTTGAACGTATTTTGTTTAACAGATACGAGATCATGTAACTTTTCACAAAATTAATATCGAGTAAGGTGGAAGCATGATATATAATAGCATAATATTAATAGATAGGTTTTATAGAGGCATAACACAAAATTTTTAAATAGATTGCAACACTCAAGTTAAAATAAATTTTAAATTCAAAATCCAAAACGGCCACCTCCTTAAAGATTTTGCTGGTTACAATTTTGTGTTAAATACGTAGTTGCAACATATTTTTTATAAGACTTGCAAATACAATTTACAAGAAGTGTAATTAATCATAATGACCAAATTTAATACTAATGCAACCCCCCCCCCCCCCCCTTATTTATTTCACAAGGCGGAGGAAATAAATAGTATGAATGGAAGAAATACTTAGGTGGTCAGTCAAAATGCATGTGCAAGATCGATAAATGACTTTCTTTGGACATGAATTTACAAAAAAATTGATTTAATTAAAAAAATATTGTGTTAATTTCTTGGGGTTGGTAAGATAAGATTTGTGGTAGAGGTCGTGCAGGGAGACTCAATCCCAAGATGTTGTCACATGCAATTAATTTGTTTAATAATCATTTTCATCTAGTGCGTGCGAATATTCCATAATTGCATCCAAATCATAGTAAATGTTTCATAATAATAATAATAAAAATATTTATTATATAATCAATTAATATCTCATATCAATATTGTTTAATTAATTTTAAATGATTATATGCATGTGGCAATGGGCTTTGAGTAACTCGGGGTGTTGGGTTTGAAGACCATGAATTGAGACGTGTGTGTATGTGTGTGTGTGTGTGTGTGTGTGTGTGTGTGTGTGTGTGTGATATATTATCCCAATACCTATCCTATAGAGATGTTTGGTTTTTTATTTAATTATTTATGTTAATCCTTTTTTTTTTCTTTTCAATAATCCTTTCTCTTTTTTATGAGCAAAAAAAAAAAAGTCCTGTAGACTTTCAAGATTTTCACACCCTTCTACCCTAATGCAGCTCTTGTTTAATACACATATGCGATGAACAATGAACAACATAATTAAAAGAAGAAGAATTTTGTGCGCCAAAGACTTGAGATCAATAAAAAATTGTATTGTTTATTAATTAAAAAGTGAGTAAATTATAAAACAAAAAAATAATATTTTGTTAAAAGTGGCTATTACTCTTTTTTTTTTATTTTTTACAGTAAACATACCACCAAATACACCACATTTTACCCAACTTTCAATTTAATCCTGAACTACACTATTATTGTAAAAAAATCCCAATCTTTTAAAAAGTTTCAATTCAATACATATTTTTCTTCCGGCCAGCAACTGATGACATGTCTTACCGAAACGGTGAAATGTTGTCACGCTGGCGTACACATGTGAAATACTTTTTTTGGTTAATTCTATATAAAAACATCACCTTTTACTCAACTCTCAAATTAATTCTCAGTTCACAATTATTATAAAAAATCACAACCTTTTAAAAAGTTTCAATTCGATACACTTTTTTTTTCGGCCAGCAACTAATTACGTGTCTTGCCAAAGCACGTGAAATGTTGTCACGCTGGTGTACACGTGTGAAATATCAAAACCATTAAAGATGGTGTATTTATATAGAATTAAGTGGTGATATTCGGTACCATTAACACAGTTTTTTCAAGTCCCTTTTGAATATGATGAAAAAAGTTTTTTCCATAGTATTTCTCATTCAAAAAATATTTTTTAATATAAAATTTTATTATTTTTTTTATATATAATATATGATGTGGAAAAAAAATAAAATATAAAAAAGTAATTTCAAACGTTTACGCCAGCGTAACAATATTTCACGCGCTCCAGCAAGACACGTCATCAGTTGCTGGCCCGAAAAAAAATGTATCGAATTGAAATTCTTTAAAAGGTTGGGATATTTTATAATAATCGTGACTCATGATTAAATTGAAAGTTGAGTAAAAGGTGGTGTATTTATATAGAATTAACCAAAAAAATATTTCACACGTGTACGCCAGCGTGACAACATTTCACGTGCTCCGGCGAGACACGTTATCAGTTGCTGGCCGGAAAAAAAAATGTGTATCAAATTGAAACTTTTTAAAAGATTGGGATTTTTTACAATAATCATAAAACTCGGGATTAAATTGAAAATTGAGTAAAAGGTGGTGTATTTATATAGAATTATCCCTAAAAATAAATATCACTTTTCTTAAAAATATTACTCCATCCATTGCAATATTTTCTTCACAGGATTCCTATTCATCGGTTTGAAAAGGAATTATATTTAGACATTGTGTTTATCATTTTGGCGGGAAGCTTAACTTTTATGATAAAGTTAATCTCCATCATTGAGGTGGCCACAATTTTTCACCAAAATAATGAACATAATATATAAATACAACTCTTTTTCGAATGAATGAATAATGACTCTATGTTGGGAAAGAAGGATCATCATATTTTATTATAAATCTATCACTATTTTTTTTATCGATCTCATATCATGATATAATTTTAAACATTTTTTTATAAAATAAAAAATCAAATATCTTTAAAATAAAAATCGAGGCAAGAGTTGATATTATAGTTAGAAGGTAAAGTTTGTAATAAGGAGTAATTTTCCTCCCATTTATCCAATAAGGGATACTGAATTCTCATTTCCTTCCACATCTTTTCACTCATCTTCATGTATATTAATATTTCATTTTCTCAAAGTTGATTTTGAGCAAATAAGTTTATAAAAATAATCTACTCAAAACATTGCAACTTAATGTCTATTTTTAACAAAAAAAATTAAAATTGGGTCGCATCCAACTTAACAATATGTCTAATTAGAATTCAACAGTACTCCCAGTATAAGAAGCATTTTATTTGTCATATATTGTAGTCCCTTCTATATTAAAAGTTGTAATTATTTTTTAAAATATATCTATTTGAAGTATTTATTCCCTTTATTATTATATGAGTATGTGTATTGTGAACTAGTTTATTATTATATGAGTATGTGTATTGTGAACTAGTTTGCAACTAATACTTTTTAATAAAACTGCTAATACCCATTAAGGGAACAACTAATATTTGTTAAATTAATATTTTTTTAATATTCACAAAATAAATTTCACCATATTTTTTTTTATATAATACTTTGTCTTTATTGATTTGTGTAGAACTCAAGATTGAGATGGAGGATGTGTATATAGTTAACAAAATTTTCATCTAAGTTTTAGTTATTAAAGTTCTAATAAGAAAATTTTGTTGAGTCTCTTTACGGTGATGTATAATATAATTTTTAACTGATTACTATTGCACTGTTAATAAATTAAATATTTAATATAAAAAAACCCTTTTAATTTAAATTTATTAAAATGTTATATCTTTTAGATTAATTTAAATATTAATTTGTTATAAGTTAGTTCACCAAATTTCCAAACACTCCAAGAATAATTCCAAATCAACTTATATCTCCCTATAATTCCAAACTAACCTTATATCTCCCTCGTAATTCGTTTACAGGAAAATTGAACCCAGACCACTCACTCAAATGAAAAGTTTGGTGGCCAAGTGAGTTAGCTCACCTGATTAAATTTTCGGTTGTTTCAACTCGGTCATAATTTTAAATTTAAATCTCAATGCTTCCATCGCTTTATTTATTCTCAATAATTTCTTGTTTTCTCTTTTCCCGCATCAAGGCTGAGTAGAAAGGAATGATATATTGGAGCGAATGAGGTTCCTGGGAGAAACAAAATTCACCATGATAATATTTTGTTTTCAATTAATAAAATCAATTTAATTATTGAGTTTATTCATTTTTAAATTAATGTATATGATACTAGTTTAAATTTATAAATAAGTAATATGTTTATTTTAAAAATATATAAAAGGAAATTTCAGTATATATATATATATATTGTATCGTGAAATTGTATGAAAATATATAATGTGTATATATATTAATGTGTGTATATATATATGAGTAGATATTGTATGAAAATAGTTTATGATAAGTTTATCGTGAAATTGCCTTAATGTATCAAATATTCATCAGGTGTATCAAAATTCAAAAGTTGAAATCAATATATAGATTTCATTGGTCTCAACTTTTGATACACCTGATGAGATTTTTGATACACCTAATTAAATGTTTGATATTTTAAAACTTGTTCATGATAAGTTTACCATGAACCATTTTCATACAATACTTTATCTATATATATATATATATATATATTTCAAAATTTTAATTATTTTATCTCATTGCAAAATTAGATCATTCAAAGTAAAGTAGGATGATGTGTCAAATTTTTATTGAATTACTGAAGTCAAGTAGCACCAAATACTCTACTGACCATATAAAAAACCCAAATTAATTTTATATAAATTCCCACAAATAGAAACAATATTTCTTAGAAACCAAAACTTTTACTTATCCAAATCAAAGATAAAATAATTTTTTTGTGACATATTGTAAAGTTAAATAATCAAACTCAAAATTAAATATATCTATCTATATATTTACTTATTTACTTTAAATTAATTGGTTTAGTTCTAAATTTAATACATCAAGTTCCAATTCTAAATAAAGGGCAGAAGCATCTAATTTGATTATTTTATAGCAGTAGATTCATATTCCAATCTAAGTTTAGATGACCAAGATTTTGTCATCTTTAGGTCGCCAACCCAACAATCTTCATAAAAAAAAAAGTAACAATCTCATCTTCCAAGGCATATAACAAATTAATTAACTAATCCCTTCTCTTAAAAAAAATAACCTAGGGCTTTGGGCTTGTAAAAAAGCACTTATTTTGTAAGAAGCTATGAGTGGAGTAGTAGAATATTAATTAGCAAATCTTTGGAAATCGATCCAAAATAGGGTCAACCTTATCATTCTCTAGGCCTCATTATATCCAGCCAATTTACCTTGGGACTTTATTTTATTAATTCAAAGGAGTTGTATATTTTATTATTTTATGATTTATCACGTGACATGCGACATGGGTGAGACGACTTAGGGTTTCATTTCAAAGTGGCATATGCTTAAGTGTTATTTTTTGTCAATGAAGACAGCCATACATGCATGAAATTTTGGCTCACTAAATCCGTCCAAACTCTCTTTTAATAAAAATAAAAAATACAATTAAAAATATATATAAGTATAAAGTTATATATTAAAGTGTAATTTTGTCAATGAAAAGACAGCCATATATGCAGGAAATTTTGGCTCACTAAATCGGTACAACCTCTCTTTTTTATAATAAAAATATAAGTATAAAATTCAAGTTTATGTTTGGAGTGTGTTGTGGGAATGAATTCCGACTAAAACAAAGCTGTAAAAACGTAATTTATTGACAATCCAATGCAACTTAAAATGTGAGTTTTGTAACAATTTCAAAGAAATTGTAACTCACATCCTTTTCGAGTGTTAATTCTCTTACCAACTTTGGATGAAATGTTTGAATTGGCTTGGAGTCGAGACAGCTTTACCCTCTAATCCTTTGAGTAATTTACTTATGTTTAGTAGACTATTTAAAGGCAAAGAGGGGAAGAAACTTGTCATTTGTATCCGGGAGTGTGCAGTTTGAATGATATGGAAGACTAGAAATGATATTATCTTTCGCAACGAGTCATTCAAACTGCAAGAAATTTTTGACGAGCTAAAGTCTCGCATTTGGAGTTGGTACAAAGCTAAAGGTTACTTTCATGCTACACTCTCTTTTGGCGTATAGGTGATCAAACCGTTGTCTAGTTAAAAGACAATGTTTTGATTTTTAGTAATTTGAATGTTTGGAGTTGTAGTAGTTGCTGTTCATGTAGTAAGACTCTTTGACTTGGATGGTACATTTGGAAAACAGTTGTATTCTAAATTAATGGGTATTTCTTATACCCTATAATAATATACTTTTTTTTGCCGATAAAAAAAAAAAGTTATATGGTAAAATAAAATATGTATTTAATAATTTTTTGTGAGCGTAAATTTTTTTGCTTAAAATGTGAAATAAGAAATGGAACATTCTCAAAAGTGAAAAATATGAAAAAAGAATTGAAAAGAAAAGATTATTTAAACGTAATTGGTTTTCTTGAATTAATTTCTTGTGACAACGTTTCAAGCGTGTGATTGAAATACCTAACTAGGATTTGTCAATTTAATAAAAACATGCTCGTAGAGGAATCTTGTGTTATTATAATTAAAAAGTACATATATTAAAATATTTATCTTTTCAGTAATATACGTAGGATTGTTTTATTTAATGAATAAATTAATCTATCCAGCCAAAATATGCACATTTTAACGGGATAAATTAATTTTTCCACTAAACAAAACACACAGTAAAATCTCGACCATGTAAAAAAAATTGTGTTATCATATAATGATACCAATATAAATAAAAATAATAATTTAAACTATGATGACAAGTGTGAACAAAAATTTGGAAATCATGAAGAAATGAAAGGATTTGTATGAGGAGAAAGTTGATATATGTACAATATTAGATATAAATATAAGTTTTTGATATATTTATTTAGTAATTAAATTTAGAGGCACATCTCATGATTGCGATCCAAATTAAATTGGGGGAAGACCAAAGAGATAACATTGGCAGAAGAACAATGTGTATAATATTGGAAAATGAGAGAATAAAGCTTGGAGTTGTGTAACTATATAAATACCCATATACTATTTTCATCGCATATATTAATTGATCAATATCGAAACTGCTACACCCCTTATTCTATTGACATTTTCATAAATAATACATCCGAAACTACTTTCACACTTATTTCATTTGGTAGTTTCAATTTTATTTTCACATATCTAACAACAAAATATATTCACAAAAATCAATAAAATACACTTTTTCTTATTTTATTATTTAATTTTATATTCACATATTCATTTTTTCTTTATTCACATGTCGAAAACAACTATAAAAATAATCATGAAATGGAAAAGTAATATATAAAAAAATATTATATTTTATACACTAAAAATTTATTTGGACATTTTTTCATGATTCACATGTCGAAAACAACTACTTTCATCCTTATTTTATTTGGACATCTTAACTCTACTTTTGCGTATTTAAATAAAAAAAATTTACACTCACAAAAATTATTAAAATAAAAAAAGTTTTTAGCCAAGAGAGTGAATTAATATATACAATGACCAAACTCGATAAGGCATCATGAGTATATATAGTTTTTTTTATCGGTAAATATTTATTGTTAGTAGCTAGAACTTAGAAGTTACTTCAACAAGTCTCCAAGCAATTAATCTAAAAATATCTTTAAACTAATCATACTAGCTCCCTCCTAATTTATTTTTAGAGTAAATCGAATTTGGATCACTTACTTAAGTGAGGAGCCTTGGGGTGTAAGAAAACTTGGTGAACTAACTTCTAACTAATAACAACTACTCCCTCTGTCCCAAGATAAATTTCACACTTTCCTTATATGGATGTCCCAACTCTTTTTTCACACCCAAAAAAAAGAAACAACTCACACTCATAAAAGTCAATAAAATATATTTTTTATATTTTATTATATAATTTTACACTGACATACTTCACTTTTTTTAATATACGTGAAAGTCCACCTATGAAGAAAATGTTGGGACGGAAGAAGTAACATTTATCAATTAAAAAAAAAATTAAGTGAGGAGCTAACGATAGACATAACTAATTTATTAGAATGGTGAAGCTTCGAT
The DNA here is from genome assembly GCA_026898435.1 of Prunella vulgaris. Lineage (NCBI taxonomy): Eukaryota > Viridiplantae > Streptophyta > Magnoliopsida > Lamiales > Lamiaceae > Prunella > Prunella vulgaris. The sequence goes on from JAPKLY010000027.1 coordinate 1,576,766, forward strand.
AGACGCATGCAGGGCTATAATGTTCTTCTTCGGACAGTCGATTAAAATAATACTGCGTGCAATTAATTGCATTGCAATACTAAATAGTTTTATTATTATTAATTAAAGTGTTTTCCCAATGCAACACCTCCTGTCCTGTCCTGTCCTGGGAAAACTCCCCTCAACAGTATTAATGTTCTCCTCTCTATCTCCCATACCTAAATTCATGCCTCAATTTTTGTCTCTGCACTATCCCAATCTATTATGATATTTTATGCTAATCCCATTCTAAAATTACTTTCATATATCTTTTAGAAAAAATACACATTTTTATCCTATAAATTTTGTGATTTTGATTTTCGTTCTTCTAAGCTTTGAATTTTTGTTTACGTCCTTTAACTTATCAAAAATTATGATTTTCGTTCTCTTAAGTTTTGAATTTTTGTTTTCGCCCTTTAACTTAAAAAAAATTACGATTTTCATCCTCCAACCGCATATAATCAGTCATACAAGCGGTAATACACACATGGATCCATTTTTTTCTTTTTAAACAAAATACTAACGTGGGGCATTTTGAAAGAATTCGGTCTTGACAAAATACACTTTTAACCGTAAATTTCCTCCCCAATACCGTCCAATAAAATCCATAGAATCTTCTGTCCGGATTCATCTTTGAATATTATGTACAAACCGTGCAACGAAACTACAATTACACTTAATATGCTCTCGAAACTCGCTGATTCATATGAATTTCTCGAAGACATCTCTCTTTCTTTTCGTACAGTGAGTATGCGCTCAAAAGAATTTAGGCTTTCGGATGTTTTGATTTGGGGATCTTTGTTCCTTATTTCTCTAATTCTCTCAAGCCCTCATGCCTAGATTTGATCGACTAGAGTTTTGATTTGAGAGAATTTACGGATAATCCTGTATTTTATTCATCAAGACCTAGCTAATTCCCTCTAAATACCCCCACGTCAGCATTTCGCTTAAAAAAATAAAAAAAAATAAATTTACGTGTGCATTACCGGTTGTGTGACTGGTTATAGATGGTTGAAGGACGAAAACCATAATTTTTTGTTAGTTAAAGGACGAAAATAAAAATCTTAAGAGGACGAAAACCATAATATTTGGTAAGTTAAGAGACGAAAACAAAAATTCAAAACTTAAGAGGATGAAAACCAAAGTCAACAAAACTTATAGGACAAAAATGTATATTTTCCCTATTTTTTATTTAGACGTTTCAATTCTATTTTTGCATATTTACTCATAAAAATTAATAAAGTATAATTTTTCTTATATTTTATTATTTAATTCTATACTCACATAATCACTTTTTCTTGATTCACGTGTCCAGAACTATTATGAAAGTAAACCAGGTGGGCTAGTCCGTCTGGCCACCGGGCTCCTCACTTGAGTAAGTGGTCTGGATTCGTTTTCCTTTGGAAACGCATTAAAGGAGATATAAGGTTGGCTTGGAGATATCGGGAGAGATATAAGGTTAAATTGGAATGTTTGGGAGACTTGACGAACTAACTTGTACTACCTCCGTCCCACAAAAGTTTACACACTTTCCTTTTTAGTTTGTCCCACAAAAGTTTGCATACTCCCAAAATGGAAATATTCCTTTACATCTCCACCTTTAAAATATTTACCTCACAATCTCCACCGTACACATTCTACTCGTTACACTTTTTCTTAAAACATGTGCCCAAGAAAGTACCGCAGACTTTCCTGGGACGGGGGTAGTAATTACTAACAACTAATATTACCGATAAAAAAATTATTATGAAAATAGTCTTGGAACGGAGAGAGTATTTCCTTTTGTCTCATGGTAATTTATATCATGAAGTGGATGCACTTAAAAGAAGAAGTGCAAAAATAAAATTTTGAGGGGTAATATGATAAATTTACTTGTATAAAGTAAAAAATTTGATTGAATTGAATGTCCGTATTATATATTCAAAAAGTAACGAGAATTTATATAAATATTTGAATATTGCGAGATGTAAATTTAAAAAAACTTTTTGTTGGATGAGTAAATAATTATGAAACGAATGAATGATATAAGTATACAAATAATTGTTAGATGAAATGAGTACATTTCATTTGTTTCAATTTAATTGTTGTTTTAAGAAAGAATTTGCTCCAAAATATTTCTCTCTTTTGTTTCTTCAAAATATATTAAATGTTGTTTTTTCAACTTTGTCCTTTTCTTAATTGAGTTAGATGAATACCCTTTAGTAAAACAAATATTATTCTTAAAATAAAATTTACTGTAAAATTTATTCAAACAATAGTTTACTTTCTTAATTTTTGTGATAGGTAATGATGAATGACCTTAAATACTCATTCAGAATATGTGAAAGAATATATTAGTCATTTTGTACAAATAATTAATCGTATTAAATAACTTTCTTAATTTCCATAGGGAGTAGTATCATTTTATGACATTTTTTAAGGTAAATTGTCATATTTTATCCATTTACACAAATTATAATTATCCTTTATTTGGACATCAAAAGTCATCTATGCTCTTATTTTCTTTACACAAGATAAACTCCTTTTCTATAATTTTTTAATTCGCGTAATTAAATAAATTTATTTTCTTCTAAATTTTATGTATATATATATATATGTATGTATTCGAGAAAATCATTTGCTTCAAAATATTATTATTCTGATTTGATTTATTCGATTAGATTTGAATTTGATTTGTAAATATTTAATCAAATTAATATAAAATAATTAATTATCAATTCGTATATTCAATTTATAAAATAATTATTTGTATTAATAAATTCAAAAGTAATCGATTATTTCAATTCGTATTCGATTTATAAAATATATGAAAAAATATGTATTACGTATATGATAAATCTAAATATTTTATTTTTAGGATATAGTGCATATTAATTATAATTATCATTGTTCACATATTATAAAATATCTGTTTATATTATTTTGTAATATTTAATTAAAATATGCATTGAATTAATTAATTAACGATTTTTTTTTCGTTTGCTAACTTATTAAAAAATTTATTGATCAAGTAATGCGTGAACTACTCTAATTTACTTTATAAAGTTATTAAATAATAATTATTATTTAAATTAAAATTAATTTAAATATATCGTATTGTAAATACTTTTATTTGTACAAATGTTTAAATATTTATAATTTTTTATTATACATATCACTCATAAAATTCACGGATCCAACTAATAATATAATCATTGCCAAAGTAAATTAAAGAAATAATATTATTTTCGAATATATTAAAATTAAAGGAAAAAAGAAAATTCAAATATTTGTGGAATGGCCCCCCCAAAAACAAAATCAGACAAGATAAATATGAAGAGGGATGGGAGGTACAATTACAAAAAAATAAAAATAAAGCAGAGGTGAGAAAGCTGCGAAAGAAGCTAACAAAAAAGCTGGAGTGGGACCCACGCCATTCCTGTCGGCAAATAGGAAGCGAACCCTTCGACCCACCACATTTCACTCTCCCCCGCCCAGCTCAACGCCACCCCTACGTATGTGCATGATTGCATTTTGTATTTGTGTAACCCCGTGGAAACCCCTGTCCCACTACGAGTTACTCATTATTTTTTATAAATAAATTAAATTAAAAATAAAAGAATATAAAAGATGTGATAAAAAAATTGAAAAAATATAATTACTATGATGAAAAAAGTAAAAAAGTAATAAAAATAATATAAAAATATTGAAAATAATAATAAAGAAGTGAATAATAGTTTCCAAAAAAAAATAAAAAAACAATAAGCAAAATATAATGAAACAGACAAAAATTGCAACATGAACAATTTATAGTGGAATGAATGGAGTATTAATTAATTAATATTGCGTGAGATTGTTTTATAGCATACGAGTAATTTATTTTTAGTTTAAAATATTTTCTTTCGTTTAAGGGAAATTTGCACTGTTAATTTTTTTTTTTTTATAAAAAATATGTTTTTTAAATAAAACAATGACATATATGTGAATATGTATAAAATTATATGAGTACGTATGCAAATTGATTTTTTTTAATAGTGTGCAGATTAATGTGGGACAATTAAATAAGAAAACTGTGTAAATACTTATGCGACAGGAAAACTACTATTATTAATTAAAACATAATCACTAGTTTTTATAAGTGATAAAATTTTAATAAAAATTAATATTCATTATGTTTTAAGAATATTTTTACATTTTCTTAGTTGTTCAAATACTATTTTCACACCTAAAAGAGGAAGTAACTCACGCTCACAAAAATTGAAGAAATATTTTTTCATTCAACTCTCTCACGCTAAATATCATGTTCTTAATATGTTTGCTTTCACATATGAAAGTAATTTTAAAACATGCGGAGTAATATTTTTGTTAAAAATAATTTAACAGTTTTTTTATAAAATTGTCACATTTTATTATAACGCAATCACTTTTTTAATTTGATCCACATTTTATTTTATTTTAAGACACTTTCATATAAATTTTTGCCTTAACGATGGATAGACCTCTAAGTCCTCAACTAATTTTGCGAATTAGAAGGAAATTTTTTGTTTCTTTAAATATTTTTATGAAGAAAATTTCATAAAAAATTTATAATACATGATGTAAATAAAATAAAATTGCAATCTAAATATGAAAAAATATAAAACATTATCTTTTATAAATCTTCGTATTTTACTGTGTAGAGTATAATTTTCATAAAAAGTGGTTCTAAATACCCTAAGACGAATAAAAAAAATAAGAATTTATATAAAAAATATAATAAATTATAATGACAAGATTTTGTATAGAATATTTACAGTAAATTTTTTAAATATAATTATTATTATTTTTTTAAAAAAAGGAGCTGTTGGAAGAGCGGGTCAACCTTCCGAACTCCGCCAACAAGCATGTTTTTTATTTAATCATATGATTGAATTCCTGTAAATCAAAAGCAATATATTAATTAATTTTTTATAATAATATCTTGTTTTGAGAAATATATAATCAAGAAATTAATTTTAGAATTTTTGGTTTCAGTTTATATTACTTAGATGGCAAATGAATATTATTATAAGGTAAAATGTATGTTATTATAAAGATTTAAATATTATTATTTTATATATATTTATTTATATAGAATTAATATTTTTTCATATAATACAAGAACAAAATTGTTAATATAAGAAAAAATATTATTTTTCTATAAATATTTATTTATTTTTATAGAAATAATTATTTTTATACAAATAAAATTATAGAAAACGTGTTACTAAATGAATGAATATACTCATATTTTAAAGGAATGTTGATTAAATTAATAAATACATATTTGAACTTATAAAAATACATTTTGTCATTTGGATAACACGTATTTGCTCATATAGTAATACAAATTGGGAAGCAAATGTGTGTTACTATTTAGAATAAATATATGTTACTATCATTTAAATGTTGTTCATTTTACATATATTTATTTGAGGAAGTCTCATATGCAACTGGTGTACGGTGCATTCACTTAATAGTTAAAATTGTTGCTAAAAAGTTGTGGGTTGATATACTGAAAAGTTACGAGTTAATATACTAAAATTTTTACACTGTTATCGAATTTTTAGTATAAACTATGCAGTATATCAACTGCAACTTTTCAGTGTAATCAATATTCACTTTTTCGGTATAAATTATTTCAACTGTTTAATAAGTGCATCGTACACCTTGTACACATGAGTTTTATTCTATTTATTTATTTTTATAGAATAATTTTTTATACATGTACAATATAGGACAATCCTTTTATATGATGGATAATTACTGATTCCTTGATCATAGCTTAGAATTATACTTCCTCCGTCCCAACTTTTTTTTCCACATTTTCTATTTTAGAATGTTTCAACTCTTTTTTTTTTCACTTTAAAAAGAAATTAATTGATACTCATAAAAGTTAATAAAGTATGTTGATAGAATTTCTTAATCGTTGTTTGTTATGTGGCTTTATATCGGATTAATTCTACCAAACAATAATCTTATGATCTTGGATAATGTAGAGAGAGAAAGTGGAGAGCTTAGAGAGAGAAAGTGTAATATATTGATTTTTTGCATTGTGAGAATAGTACAAGAGATGTCTTATTTATAGGTGTGCGAGTGTGAGACGGCATCTTACGAGCCTACGTGGCTCCCGGTGTTGACGAGGGTTCCTTACCCTCGTCTTGGTCTCTCACACTGCTTCCCATGCCATGCCTCGTCCTATTACCATGTCTTAGACTATATGAGCCTCATTAAAAACCTCGTCGTAAACCACCATTGTGGATAAACCGGACGGAGGGAAAAAGAATGCGCCATCGAGGTCCTATCGACTAACAGGCGAGCTCCTAGGCGAGCTCGGAGGTGGGCTTCAGCGGTTAGGGCGAGCTCTGGGGCGAGGTCTTCATCGGGATAGGGGGCGAGCTCGGGGCGAGCTCCAGAGTCTTCAAGGGAATAGGGGCGAGCTCCTTTTGGCGAGCTACGCAGGTAAGCTGCCCCCATGTGGGCGAGCTCCGCACTTCCGCGGATCTGGGTGAGTCTCGGCGACCTGCCAAACCTTCGTAATTATCTACATGCTAATAGTTGTTAGTTCGCCAGATCAACATTTGCCCCCAGCTCGCATGTGCCATGACTTCGTCAAATGTGCAGGCAAGCTGGAGAACTTGAAACCCGGCGAACTACCTTTGGGCGATTGCCGAACTAGCAGGCGAGCTCGGTCAAGGCGGTTATTTTTGGTCGACGTGGTGCGGGAATCCAGGGGTCATGCACGCCTTTTGAGACCTCGGTTCCCGCCCACAGTCATGTCATCTTTCAAATTTCTTGCAAACAGGTCCCTGTACTTCCTGAATATCACACCTCGCCCGACATCTATAAATAGGGTGAAGTGGATTCATTTCCCCACTTTCTGCATTTCGAATTCTCAGAGCTTTCCCGGCGACCGATTTTTCTTGTGTTCGATGGATTTTCGAAGGCTCTTCAAGGTAGGATTCGATCTTTCTTCCCTTTTCTTCTGCCTTTTACTTGATTTTCTTTCGTTTCTTCGGGGTTACTGGATTTTGGACTGTGGGTTGCACCGGGAACCTTTTGGACTTCCTTGACTTCGGATTATTGGACTCTACCAAGAACCCTTTGGACTCCTTTGAGACCATGTCGACACACTCCTCGAGTAGGACCCTTTTGGACCGAAACCCTGACAAACGACCAATAATTTAGGATGAGCCACCTCAGGTTTCGTACGTAGAGATCGGTTCCAGCTCTGAGGCTGATTCCTTGATCGTCTTGTATGCCAATGCTTGCCCCCCAGCGTGACTCCCACAAATCCCCTCGTGAATTTCTTCTAACACTTCGGACCCCTGCTTCCTAGTTAGGCATTTGAGTAGGGGTAGAGAGAATCCACGTTTGTAGAGTTGGCCATCCAGCAGCGTATATCTGGCTGCTTTCTTTGCTAGTCGGCTAGCTTCCCAGGTGTCTACGGGGGTTGTTCCGTCTGTCAAATATTTTTGGATTGGAGTGCAACAATCTTCACCATCTTCACTATCCTCCTGCCCCCCACTCGAGGTTTGATTTATCTTGTAATCGGATGTCGAGGGGTTTTTCAGTGTGGTGATCACAACCTCTGTGAACTCGGCTTCACCGTTGCTAGAGCACCTGCTTGTGTGTTTTCTAGCCGCGTTATCTGATTGATGTAAACATGCGTAAACATCGAGATCAGATGCGCGACTATCTTCTGGTAGGTCATCATCTGCTGGTCTTTTGCCTCATATTCCCCCGGAACTTGGGATATTATTAGCTGGGAATCTCCAAAATCTTGAAGATTGGTTGCCCCCACAGCTAATGATAGCCTAAGTCCCGCTATCAATGCTTCATATTCCGCCTCATTGTTGGTTGCTCGAAAGTCGAACCGGATTACGGAGGTGAAGACTTATCTGTCCGGGCTGATCAGGACTACACCGGCGCCTGCTGCTACGCTGGTTGATGATCCGTCCACGTAGAGATGCCACGGAGCTATACGCCCCCTCGTCGGATCTTGTGGGAAAGTTAGCTCGACGATGAAGTCGGCAAGTGCTTGTCCCTTGATCACTGTTCGGGGTGCGTAGGTTATACCGTATTGGCTGATCTCTAGTGACCATTTCAGCAGGCGTCCGACGGTGTCTGGGCGCTGTAGTATTTGACGTAGTGGGAACGTTGTCAGCACCTCTACCGGGTGGTCAAAGAAGTAGGGCCTCAATTTTCTAACACTCATCACCAGTGCATAAGCCAGCTTCTCTGTTGGGGTGTATCGCAACTCAGCTTCGTGTAGGACCTGGCTCACGTAGTACACTGGTAGGTGTGTTTTCGCTTCTTCTCGGACCAGGACGGAGCTGATGGCCACCTCTGATGCGGCTAGGTATAGATACAACTTCTCTCCAGGTATCAGTTTTGACAGGACCTGCGTATCCGCCAGGTATATTTTGATGTCTTCGAATGCTCGTTGGCATTCACTTGTCCAGACGAAGTTGTTCTTGAGGTGGAGCTTGTTGGCTTTGGTCGCCTCTTTGTACCTCCGTGTGTTTACCTTAATTGCCTCGAAGAACGGACGATTTCGGTCGCCGGACCTGGAGATGAATCTGTTCAGGGCTGTCATGCATCCAGTCAGCCTTTGAATTTTTTGGACGGAATCGGGTATACCCATCTCGATTATGCATTGGACCTGTGTTGGGTTGACCTCAATTCCATGCTGGCTAACTAGGTGCCCCAGGAACTTTCCGGAGTGTACGCCGAAGCTGGTCTTTTTGGGGTTTAACTTCATGTTGTAGTGGCGCAGTATGTCGAAGGTCTGTTTTAGGTGGTCCAGGTGGTCCTCCTTTCTCAGACTCTTGACAACTATGTCATCTACGTACACCTCCATGGATTCGCCAATGTGTTGGTCAAACATTTTGTTCACCAATCTTTGGTAGGTGGCTCCGGCGTTGATGAGTCCGAACAACATCCTTTCCCAGCAATACATGTTCTTGTTGGTGTAGAACGTCGTATGTTCCTGGTCATCTGGGTGTAGAGCTATCTGGTGATAGCCCGCAAAAGCATCCATGAATGTCATCATCTCATGGCCTGCGGTGCTATCCACCAGCTGGTCGATGTGAGGCAGTGGGAAGTTGTCCTTCGGGCATGCTTTGTTTAGGTCCGTGAAGTCAATTCAGAGTCTCCACGTCCCATTGTGTTTCTTCACCAGGACGGGGTTTACGACCCACTGCGGACACAAAGCTTCCTTGATGAGCTTGTTGTCTAACAACTTCTCCACCTCAACAGTTAGAGTTGCGTACTTGTCTGGTCCATACTTCCTCCGCTTTTGGCGTACGGGTCTCCTCGTCGGATCTATGTTAAGTCTGTGGCAAGCATGTTCCAACGGGATCCCCGTCATGTCTTCGTGGGACCAGGCAAACACGTCTAGGTTGGTCATTAAGAATAGCTCCATCCTCGACCGGTACAGTTCAGGTAACTCAGAACCGATGAAAAGTCCTAAGTCCCTTTCCGGGTCCACCGGGAGTGCCGTCAATTTTTCCATGGGGGTGGCTTTTCTCTTTTGACTTTTCCACCTCGGGTCGCTGATGATCTCGTCCCACTCCTCTTGTGACATCTGCGTAGGCTCGTGACCTATGCGCAGTTCGAGGTCATCAGGTTGGCTTTCAGCTTGGGCGGGCTCATCAGCTGTGAGCACTTCCGGTAGTTTGTCAACTTGGGATGGTGCGGTGACTTGGGGAGTTGGGTCAACGTCCATTGGTGTTGGTTCTTGACCTCCCGCAGGTCCCCCATCTTGGGCTTCATCAACCACCTCCATGGGAGCAGGTTGCTGCTCCTGCGCAGGTACTGACCCCTGCGCAGGTCTCAACACTTGGGTTTCATACACGCTCTCCATTGGTGTCGGTTGTGTGTCTTGCACAGGTCCAGTGCCTTGGTTGATTTCTGACAAATCGCCTACCTCCATCATCTCAGTTTCGACTGAGATGACGTCTAGGATGTTTGGCTCGTCTGTAGGAATCTGTACGTCCTCTTCGAGGATGTGGACCTTTGTAACAGACTTCTTGACCCAACCGTCTTTGATTTGGCGTAAACACTCTCGGGCCTTTTTCTGGTCACCATTTATAGTTCCGGCACCTTTTGGAGTTGGGAATTTTAAACAGTAGTAGTAGGTCGAACACGCCACTTTGAATTCATTAATAAAAGGGCGGCCAAGGAACCCGTTGTAGGTGGATTGCTGGTCGACAACTAGGAAATCTATGAGCCTAGTCAGTCTCCTTTCGGGATCCTCAGCCGATACAAGCTGGATGCTCAACCTAACACTGCCTAGGGGGACGGTTACAGCTTCTCCGAACCCCACTATCCTAGCATTGCTAGGCTCCAAATACGACTCAAAATCACCTAAGGCATCTAAGGTGGATTTGAAGAGAATGTTGGTGAACGCGCAGGTGTCCACAAGTAGCCTGTGAACTCTGATGTTCATGATGTTGGCGGTTATCACCAACGAGTTATTGTGGGGCATCAGTACCCCCTCCAGGTCCACTGAGGAAAATGTCAGCCCATCAGTAAGTTGTGAGATGGACCTGGGGCCGAAGCTGCCCTCCTAGACTTGGTTTATGGCCCGGAGTTTGGCCTTCCTCTTTCTTTTGGACATGGAGGATCCCCCGTCCTATAGACCTCCGGCAGCTCCGATCTCCTCCTCGAGAACTAAGAGTTCCCGGGTGGGCTCCATGTTTTGCTGAGGTTGGGGAGGTGTCCTCTGTCTGTTATGGGGACCATGTTGGTCCGCTTCCTCCTCCTCATCATCGGAGGTAGCCCTCCTCTCGAACCTTGGCCTCTTAGCTGGGGCTTTCTTCACGAACTCGGCCAGCTTCCCGTCCTCGTAAAATTTCCAGAGTTGCTTGAGGAGGTCTCGGCATTCGCTGGTGAAGTGGTCGATGGCCTGATGGTAGGCACAGAATTTGTTGGGGTTGAGCTTCGTGCGGTCCTGACGGATCCTCCTTGGCTCCTCCAGCATGGCCTTGCCTTTGACGGCAGTGAAGACGTGGTCAACGGAGACAGTGAGGACCTGATTGAGCTTTTCTTTTAGCTCGTCTCCCTCACCAAAGGCCTTTAATTTCCGGGGAGCTTTGTAGGTGCCCCCGGACTTCTTCCCGTAGGGTTTCCTTTCTTCGTGGGTACTAACTTCTTTGAGCAGTGCCTCCTGCATGGCCGCGAACACCCCCGCCTTATGACGGAATTCGCTGTAAGTGTTGGGACATGCGAGGTGCATCTCCTTCCAGAGGTCGGTGCCCCTCTTGAGTCCGGCCATCGCTGCGACGACCTTGGTGTCCTCTCTCACCGGTTCGCCTTCCAGCAGGATTTTATCTAACCTTTCCAGGTACTGATGGTCGGTCTCACTTTTGCCTTGATGGATGTTGGCGAGTCGGTGCTTCTGGGTAAGGTAGGATCCGAACCCAGAGAAGTGGGCCAGGAACTCCCGCGAGAGTTGGCCAAATGAGCAGATTGACCCCGGGGCGAGTGAAGAGAACCAGTGGTGAGCTCGATCCCCTAGGGTCAGCGGGAAATTTCGGCACTGGGTGGAGTCGGTGGCGCCAACCGAAATCATGAAGTCCGCGTACTTGGCCAGGTGGACTTTCGGGTCAGATTCACCCTCGTACGTGGACATCACCGGGAACTGGATTTTCTTCTGGACCGGTGCGCAGAGGATGGCAGGTGCCAATGGAGATATGGGGAGAGTCGTGGCGTCAGGTCCGCCAGACTTGGCTGCTACTTGAGCTTGTAGCATTTTGACGACCTTTTTCAGTGAGGCCAGCTCGTCATCACGGGTCACCTCTGGCGGAGGTTGCTCAAAGGTCGTGCGTCTCTTGGACGCACGTCCCCGAGGTCCCTCACTCTGGGGTGACCTCTCAGCGGCGGGCTGGAATTGACGTCCGCCATGGGGGCCTAGCCGGTCAGTGACGGCCTCCTCAACCTTTCATGGGCGGACCTGCGCGGTTGCTGGTCGGTATCCCCGTGAGACGCAGCTGGGACCGCCGTCCGCTCATTCTCCTCGTATCTCGGGCCCAGGCGGCCTTGGAGGACTTCTCCTCTGTGATTGGTGGGTGTCAGATGCCCCGGTGTAGGCCGACTCCCTTCCCGGTGTAAGGAGCGGGATCCTCCTCCACCATTTTGGCCTTGCCGGTCCTCTCCCTACGCTGGCGGGCTTGTGCCGAGCTCGCCTCCTACTCGGTGGGGAGGGAGTTGTAATCCCCCCTGGTCTGGGTGCCCTTGGTGGGCCTGGTCTGCTCCCGGGCCTCGGCAGCTGGAGCTCGCCTGAGTACCAGGGCGAGCTCGTCCTGCTGCCTCTGTTGCAACCTCTGTAAGGTCGCGAGGGTGCGTTGGAGCTCGTCGGGGTTGCTGGCCAGGTCCCTCAGGGCGGGGGCCAAGTCTTCTTGGGTCACTGCAACTCGCGGAGGTCGCGGAACTGCGGTGCTCTTCTGGGGAGGTAGTTGTGAGGTCTCCACCACCTGGCGTGATGTTTCCACCTCGGCCTGATTTTGGTCACCTCCTTTGGACCTTCCCGCAGCTGCGGAGGCCTGTCCTTTGGCGGCTCGAGTGTTAGCCATTTTTGGATTTCGGAGGGGGTAGCTCGCTGCAAGTCGCCGAGGTGGAGGGAGGTCGCCGGGATGGAGGTCGTCCAGCTTGGGTGGAGCTGCGTAAGTTTTCGTATAGCCTCGAGTGTGACGAATTATCCGGGGTCCGATTTATTCGTGTACACGCGTGCGTTTGAAAACTTTTTCAGGATAAAATTTGTAAATCCGACAATCTGGATTTTTACCCGGAAATCTGGGTTTTTGTTTGAAGGAATGAACATGTGTATGTGTATCTTCAAGTGTTCTTGAGTTTTATCAAGAACATCTTCAAATCTTCAACAAACCCTAATTTTTTGTTCTTGAGAATTTTTAATTTTCAGATTCGAGTACCCTCCTTCTAGCGCCAAATTGTTGATAGAATTTCTTAATCGTTGTTTGTTATGTGGCTTTATATCGGATTAATTCTACCAAACAATAATCTTATGATCTTGGATAATGTAGAGAGAGAAAGTGGAGAGCTTAAAGAGAGAAAGTGTAATATATTGATTTTTTGCATTGTGTGAATAGTACAAGAGAGGTCTTATTTATAGGTGTGCGAGTGTGAGACGGCACATTACGAGCCTACGTGGCTCCCGGTGTTGACGAGGGTTCCTTACCCTCGTCTTGGTCTCTCACACTGCTTCCCATGCCATGCCTCGTCCTATTATCATGCCTTAGACTAGATGGGCCTCATTAAAAACCTCGCCGTAAACCACCCTTGTGGATAAACCGGACGGAGGGAAAAAGAGAGCGCCATCGAGATCCTATTGACTAACAGGCGAGCTCCTAGGCATGCTCGGAGGTGGGCTTCAGCGGTTTGGGCGAGGTCTTCATCGGGATAGGGGGCGAGCTCCAGAGTCTTCAAGGGAATAGGGGCGAGCTCCTTTTGGCGAGCTACGCAAGTAAGCTGCCCCCATGTGGGCGAGCTCCGCACTTCCGCGGATCTGGGTGAGTCTCGGCGACCTGCCAAACATTCATAATTATCTACATGCTAATAGTTGTTAGTTCGCCAGATCAACAAAGTATACTTTTTATATTTTATTAATTAATTTCACACTCACAATACTCTAATTTTTCTTAATCCGTGTGCCTAGATCTTTTGGAAAAAAGACATGGAACGGAAGTAGTATATGTTTGTACACTTGTATATCTTTATCACTTTGAGTTTTTGCAATGAAGATATATTCTTATATTGAAATCTAGTTTCCGAATTTCGAAAACTGAGGTTTTACGAAGTTGTATGATCCAGGGCAAAGCCAAATGATGTATTTTCTTATTCGTTCTCTGACATTTAGACAGGATGAACATCCTTACTAATCATAGAAAAATTCTTCTTATCTAGATTTTACTTGATGGTAGTGCAAACTAATTTTCTCTCCGTCACACAATGGACTTCACTTAATATGACACTTTTTAAGAAAAAAATTGATGAAAAATGACTTTTTGAGGATTTCTTTTTTAAATATAAAATGTTACTATGAGGTTACACGAAACTGTGTAAGTGCATCATAAATAATTTTTTAAATTTAAGTTAGGCACGTGCTCGCATACAAATTTGAGTTTTATAAGCCAAATTTGATCATTATTTGCACCCCTTCACACGCATATAGACTATAGAGTATGTAGGAGCATTTTCCTAGCTATAACTTTCTCCAAAGTTATATCTGATTTTCTACTTATATATCCATTTGCTCAATAAAAAAAATTCAATGTGAGATAAAATATTTTATTTTTTTCTTCATTTCACATTTATTACAACAAATTTTAAAATTTAATTTTTCATTCATCCAAACTTAAAATTGGACGAATATATACCGAATTGAAACTCTATTCGAAAAACAAAACTTCCAATATTTTTTAACAAAACCTATCGCGGGAAATGATGATTATTAATTTTTGGTGATTGTTTTCGATTTTATTTTGAATAGTTTTACTTGTGATTTAAGGCTTGATATTGCAGGGAAGACTTGCAAATTTTGGTGCAATAGTCGATCATTTTAGGATTAACATTTTAAAAAACGTAAATGTGAAATAAATTTAAAAAGAAACAAGATTTTAAACTTGACATCCCATATGGCAAAAACGATTTTGAACATTAATTATATTGCACTGAGTTTTTGGATTGCAATATGTCGATTCTCAGATTCGAGAAAATGGTTAGGAACAAAATTTTCTAATTGTAACCTCAATTTTTCTTTCATTTTAATATGTATGGGGTTAGAGTATACATTATACTCCAATTTGATTGTGTTAATGATTTATAAAAGAAAAGTAATTTAGGGGGCGCTTGTTTTAAATTCTTCAATGGTAATGGGAATGAAATTTCATTTTCCTTTTTTGCCCTATATATGTTAAATGTGTGTTTGTATTTATGGTGGTTATATCAATAGTGTTGTGCTCCAATTTTGGAAAAAGTGGACAAAAAATAAAGATGTTGGTTGTGATATTGGGGATTGATTGAGGAGGATGATTACAATATGAAGAGGGGGTAATCAAATGGGGGTGTTGATTACCTTATTTAGGAAGAAAAACAATATTATGTATCTCATTTGTTCTAATTTGCTATTATAATTACTACAATTATATCTCAATTCTCATTACCATTGAAAGATTTTCATACCAAGCGCCCCCTTAGATTTTTATTTTTGCAATTAAAACATTTTTTTTTAAATGTGTTTATCCCATTATAATCTACTATGAACTAGGATGTGTACATATGAGCAATTGCATGTGTATTTCAACAGTTAAATTTGCCACATGAACTTTACGATTTCTTTTGACAAAATTATATATCGTTATTTGACTAAGGGTATGTACTCCACTCGGAGTTCTTTCAATTTTGTTAGAACTTAATTAGACGCGCGTCACCTTTTTGGGACATTTATATATATATATATATGCTTGTGTTTCAAATTTGTTTCTTCTGTTCTTTTGTAATATTATTAATTTTTTTAAAAACCACTCGTTCGAGAGTTAAAAATTAATTAATTTGTTTAATTTTCTAAATTCTAGCTAATGTTATATCTCTGAATTTTATATTAAAAGATTTTAATGAACCCAATTTATTTCACTTTTATAATCATAATTGTTTGTACACTTTTTTTTTTCTATTCGTCCAACAATTGTTTTTACACTCTATAAATGAAAAATATTACTTTAACTTTATTTTCAAAATATTCATATATTTACATAAAATACTATTATTTTTAGGGATTATAGTTTTATAAGCCCAATAACTTGACATCAATTTGATTTTGGTCCCAATCAATTGCTCATTTTGATTTTGGTCCTATAAATTTAAAAATATTTAGAAATTGGTTCTATTACCTGTAATAGCAGGTTGCACAACCGGTCAGTGATTATATAGTTCTTTGTTTGACTTTTTATTACAAGTAGCATTGATGATTGAATCTTAACATCTGAGGGGCAATATTTATTTAAATAATTTCTTATAATTATTTTTTTAAAATTCAAATTATCAAAAATTGTTAAAAAATTAAGAATATTTTCAAATTAGATCAGGTTCTAAAAGTTAAACCGGCAACATGTGCTTTGTTAATACTTAATAACAATATATAAATAAAATAATCTCAATATTAATCAAAAATTATTTTTAGAAATTTACTATTTATATTTAAAATTTTGAAATTTATAAAAAATACTAAACAAAGAGAATATATTACTCCTTCCGGGCAATAATTTTATTCTTAACGAAATGGATGCGACTTTAAAAATATATATATATATAATAAAAAATGTAAAATTCATTTATAAATAAAATAATTATTTTTGGAGATAATAATAAAATAATATTTTTTTATAAAGTAAATTAGAATAGATTTTTTAAAAAATATAAATACAGATTGGGTATAATTGTAAAAATCAGATTTGTTTACATTTGAAAACTTATGATTAAATTCATAAATAGCTAAAAACTCATGTGGGCACGTCTTTCTTTGATGACACATTAGTTAGTGCTTGGTTTAGAATTTTTTTAATCGAAAGAAGATTTTTTTTAATTAAAAATATATAGTAATTATAATATGGTTAAAGAGATTAAAAATATATATATAATCTTCCTCCTCAACTAAATAAACAATAAAATATATTAAGTTAATTCTTTGCTTATTTATTTATTTATTTTTAGTATTATTTATTAATCAAGAATTATTTCTAAAAATTTATTTATTTTTAGTATTGTTTATTAAGTTAATTCTTTTATTATTAATTGTTAACTTAATTTATATTATTTAATAAATAAATTCTTTTATTATTTATTAAGTTAATATATAAAAATACTAAATAAATAAATTTAATAACTTAATTAAAAAATGTTAAACAAATAAATAATAAAAGAATTAACTTAATAAAAAATCAAATAAATTAAAAAAATGTTAAACAAACCAATAAATAATAAAATATACTAATTTAATTCTTTTATTATTTATTTGTTTAACATTTTTTAATTTATTTTCTTTTTTAATTCAACTAAATATTTTTCTATAGCTTATTTGTATTATATATTTTTTTGTTTGAAACTAGTATCTTTTATAAATTTCAAAATTTTAAATATAAATAGTAAATTTCTAAAAGTAATTCTTGATTAATATTGAGATTATTTTATTTATATATTATTATTAACAAAACACATGTTGCCGGTTAACTTTCAAAACCTGATCTAATTTGCAAATATTCTGATTTTTTTTAACAATTTTTTATATTTTGAATTTTTTTTAAATATAATTATAGGAAATTATTTAAATAAATATTGCCCCTCAGATATTAAGACTCAATCATCAATGTCACTTGTAATAAAAAGTCAAACAAATAACTATATAATCATTGACCGGTTGTGCAACCTGCTATCACTGGTAATAGGACCAATTTCAAAATATTTTTAAATTTATAGGACCAAAATCAAAATGGACAATTGATTAGGACCAATATCAAATTGGTGTCATGTTATTGAGCTTATAAAACTCTAATCCCTTATTTTTATATTCAATTTAACATTAAAATAGATTCTAATTAGTAATTACTATTAACATTGAAAATTTTGAACCAAGTGCTTCCTTATTTAATATCAATTAGGTGAAGAGCCAACAAAGTGGGTTAACTCACTTGGTTACCGAACTCTTTACTTGAGTGAGTGATCTGAGTTTGATTCTTTTTAGAAACGAATTAGGAGGGAGATATAAAAGGTTCGTTTGAAGATATTTTTTAGTGTATGGAGATTCCGTTATGAAACGGATGAATAAAATAAGTGTGCAAATAATTATATATAGAACATAGAGAGTTCTAATAAGCCCCATATTTTATTGCAACTTGGTAAAAAATAAAATCTATCTATTATAAATAAATGATTAATTTGATATGTATTCGAATAAGAATTATATCGGTTTGCAACATATTAAACCAAATTTGGTTCAAAGTTGAGTAGTTATCCAAATTTCCCAACAAATTTGACAAAGTCTACAAGCAAGTACATATTCCACCATTCTTCCTATTTTGGGTAGAAATGCACAAGTATGAGTAGGATGTGTGCGTATTTATACACAAACACTATGTACGTAGATGTAGTAGATATATAGGTGGTGTACGAGCCGGTTGGGGTGCGTGTGAATAAATGTCTTGTTTTGTCCGGGACCCTAATTTGTAGTGTTCGGCCCACCGTTGACACGTCCCTATCGTCTCTCTCTCTCTCTCTCATATCCTTCGTGAATTGACCAAGGTATGCACCCTACATTTTCCTGTAGATAAAAATTGTGATTTCAACTCCTAATTTTAGGACGAAGGTAGAGGAGTTATGTTAATTATATCACTTTCTCGTATCTACCTATTTTACAAATGTCAATGGTGAATGTCATTGACAAATATGTTAATACCAATAGCCCCTTTGGTTATTGAACTAAGTATATTAATTAGGATTTGATTAAATATGATTGACCAGATAAGATTGAATTGGATTATAAATTTTAATTGTGTTTGGATGGTAGGATATGTTTGGGACTAAAAAAATTTAATATTTGTTTTAAAATTTTAAATTGGATATACATTTTAAATTACAGATTTATCCTTATATATTATTCAAATTTATACATTATCCCCCATTAGAAAATATTAAATGTAATAATAAATCAATTAAAAACAAACATACATGTTCATTCCCTTCTTTGGATTAAATAAACTTACCCCAAACCCACCCTAGGACCAAGTTGTCCCTTATATCTGAGAGTAGTGGTGCTTTTACTTCTAGTGGGATTAAATCCCAATTTTCCAATCACATAAACCAAACATATTATTTTGAGGGACTAAAATCCTAGTTCTCACCAATTGAATAAGCAAACGCACCCATTTAATACGTGCTTGGACACTTTGTTATATATTATGTTTGAATGCAAGATAATATTTTGAGATTTATATCTGTTTTATAGTGGGATGGATTTAATCCGCTCTGCTGCATTAATTTATTACAAATTTATAATTTAAAAAAATAATATATTCAAAAAAATTAGATACAAATATCTTAATATTATATAAAGACGAAGTTCCCTAATTCCTTAATGAATTTTGACATTAAGAATTAATCTCGACCTTATAATTTAAGTGTTTTAATCTTGACAGTAATATATATATATATATATATATATATATATATATATATATATATCTTATATAAATCTTATAAATATATTCATAATATCAAATCCTATATCTAATTTTTTAATCTCAACTGTTCATCATAATTTCTATACTTCTATAAATTTAAACACCATAAACATTATTATTCTCATCTTTTAACCTTATTTCTTCGTGCGTCTCTTGTTTTTTCTTATTTGTCTTCTAATGTTCTTATTTATCGTATTCTGATATTCGAATTGTGTATTTATCTATTTATGCTCGAATTTGCAGGTTCATATTTTACATCTAATTGTAAAATAATATTTTTCTCTATTGCTACACAACTTTCATTATTTTCTTTTGGATGTAATGTTTAATTGCTATAATTGCAGATCTAATTGATTTAAAATTTTGATGTTTGAATTGTTTATTGATCTTCATAATGTTCTCCTTTTTCATATTTTTAATATTCTGATATTGTTTATTATTTTTTATGTTTAATTTTAACTACAGGTTCGATTTAAAATCATTGTTTCTGTGTCATATATACCGTAAGTTGTTTATAATTCTAGAAAAAAAATATGTTCTAGAGTATAATATTGTGTATGCGCTCATGTGTACATTTTTTTTTATGTAATTTATTTACCATAATATTGTGTATGTGTTGTGCGTGTGGAAATAATTGATACATGTATATATTCAAGAAATCATATATATATATCATTAATACACGTTTATTTACAAGTAGTCGTAACAAAATAAATATTATAAAAATATCATGTTCTCGATTATTTTAATAATATATATTTTTATATGTACTTGATTTTCTTTTAACATACTTGTATAATAATAAAATTTTATAATTTAAATCTTACATACTTACGTAGATGTTGGCACATTCATATTTTAAATATTGTGTGGATAAGATAACCTCAAATTATATATATATAATAATACGTAAGCCCGCGTATTACGTAGGATTATTAAAAAAAAATATATAAATATATTATGTGAATCAATAAATCTTGATTTTCAGAAATTAAAATATATGTGTATTAATAATTTATATATATATATATATGAGCAACTTACATATAAGGCCCATTTATCTATCTATAATACATATAAGGACTTTTCACTTTTAATATTACATTGAGAGCCAAACAAATGTAATTAATAATTCAACATCGACTGTTGCAACTAGGTAGTTATAGGGTACCCCTTATCAGACACCTGTACATAAAAGTAATGCTGATTGGACGTCGATTTGATGTAAAGCCACTTTTGTACACAAACGAGGGAGAAAATCATAACATTACAAGCATATAGCTTTGCCAACTCAGCGACACCAATTTAATGCATGGGTGGGAAAACCTAGACTAGGGAATGTAGATTATAATTACTACATATCAAATAGTAGATTACTGTACAAAAAGTTTTTGTGTACCATTGAGATTATGTGTGTACTTGTGTCTGAAAGAATGTACTATAATTCATTTAATTGTACATCGGGTACTATTTGAGCAATTATTGCACTGACAAAAAGCTGCGATTGATGTGACGTGTGGCACTGTTCACATCACATCGTTTACTGTTCATGTCACATCGTGAACTATTTGAGCAAATATCAGCGAACTTGGCGATCATAAATTCCGGCGATTTTGAACAAATTGGTGTACTATTGCTTCTGTACCACAATGATTCGTAATGTACTATAACATTGATTATTGTACTATTGCATCTCTTTTCCGGCAACACAAATTTACAAAATTTTCCAGCGAAAACGATTATAATAACTTACATTCACTCATAATTTTTCCGGCGAAAGCAGTACCCCAAGAAAATACAATAATAACTTACATTCACTCAAAATATATGTTCAGCATTATAAGAAAACACCAACGATCAAAAGCTAGAATAAAAGACCTAAAACAAGAAAAACGAAACAGGGGATTGCTGATAAATTACTTGGGTCATTCTTAAAACAAAAGAAGCAAATACAGAAAGAAGATTTCAAATTTTTCTGGGATCAGAATACAAATAAATATACAAATTTTATATCAATTACCCCAAATTCCATATTGATTCCGCAACCACTCTTCGCCGCGACCTCGCGCACAGCAACCCAGGCCGTGCCGTCGTCCCGCTTGGAAGATGTTCGCCTATGTCGGTGTCTTCCGCCGTCCCTTCCGCCCACGTCGATATTGGAGCAGGAAGGGTGTGAAATTGAGGATATGAAGGACCACTGCCGCCTGTGAGGATCTGAAGAGTGTGAAATCGCAGGACCACCACCGCGGGCGGCGATGCGCCGCCTGTGAGGAACTCAATAGGGGATTCCTATCGGAACTCAATGTGCCGCCTGTGAGTAACTCAATGTGACGCGCCGCTTGTGAAGAACGTCATCGGATCCCACTCGTTCTTCAAAAACCGCCATCGGAAATGTAATTGAATCCGAAGTGGTGGAATGATTCCCCCTTTGATGATTTCCCCTTTTGAACTGTAATTGAATTGACATTGATTAACTATGAACATAGCTATGTACAGCTATACATTAGCTATGTAAGATAATGATATGCCCTATACTGTCATTAGCCTTCCAGCTGTAAAGTAAAATGGCTCTCGATGATATTATTAAAAAGTAAAGCCTCTATTTATATTTCAAGGGCTAATGAAGGCCCTGACTGTCATTTTCTCTCTCTCTCTCTCTCTCTATATATATATATATATATGTATATATTTATAATGTATCTTATATATGTATATAGATATGTAGATAGATTTATTCGATAATATAAATCTATACTTATATAATTTGAGGTTATCTTTTTCACACAATATTTTTAATATATAAATATGTCAAATCCATTTAAGTATGTAAGATTTAATTGTAAAATTTTATTATTATATAAGTATGTTAAAAGAAAATCAAGAACATACCAAAATCTATTATTAAAAAAAATAAAGAATATAATATTTTATAATTTAATTTTTTATTATTATATAGGTATGTTAAAAGAAAATCAAGAATATATCAAAAAATATATTATTAAAATAATTAAGAACATAATATTTTATAAGATTTATTTTGTTATGATTTATTGAATTTACATATACGTGTATTAATAATTTATATAAATATGTGTGATTTCTTGAATCTAACATATACGTGTATCAATGATTTACACATTCCTAACACATGCACAATATTGCGGTAAATAAGTTAACTCTTTAACACCTTTTTTTCTAGAATTATAAATAACTTACGGTGTAAAATAACTTACGTCATATATGACACAAACACAATAATTTTAGTACGAACTTGTAATTAAAATTGAACATAAAAATAAATAAATAATATCAGAATATTAAGAATATGAAAAAAATATTAAAAAGACAAATGAAACAATTCAAATATCAAAACTTTAAATCAAATAGATTTGCAACTATAGAAATTAAACATTATCTCCAAAAAAATGTCATGAAAATTGTGTAGAAATAGAATATAATACAATTCAAACATCAAAATTTTAATCAAATAGATCTGCAATTGTAGCAATTAAACATTATCTCCAAAAGAAAACCACGAAAATTGTGTAGCAATAGGAAAAAATTATTTCACCAATTATTAGATGTAAAATATGAACCTGCAAAAAAAAAAAAATCGAACATAAAAAGATAAATAAATAATCTTAATATTAGAATACGATAAATAAGAACATTAGAAAAGAAATAAGAAGAAGCAGGAGACACACAAAAAAATAAGGTTAAAAATGAGAATAATAATATTTATAGAGTTGAAATTTATAGAAGTATAGAAATTAAGATGAACGATTAAGATAAAAAAATTAGATATATAATTTGATATTATAAATATATTTATAAGATTTATATAAGATATACATATTTATAAGATTAAAATATTTAAAATATAAGATCAAAATTGATTCTTATGCCATAGTTAATGAGAATGGAGGAATTTCGAAATGCCAACATTCTAGTTGATTTCATAACTCTGTCTTTATATAATATAAAGATGTGTGTGTGTGTATGATTTCTTGAATCTAATATATAATATTACGTAAATAAATTAAATAATTAAAAATTATGTACACATTAATTTTTGAAAATCAAACATCTCATAGCAAATATATCACTTTCATACAATACCTACTCTTATATTATATATATGCACAATATTTAATTTATTTATGTGTTATGCACAATATACAATATATGTATACGCAATCATCCCATAATAAAATTTATATTATATACAATATGTATATCACAATATTTAATATATATATATATATATACAAATAGAAAAGCTAATTAACAAAATTATATTTCAAGTATAAACAAATAAAGAAAGGGGGATAAAAAGTAAACGTGATTATGTACTAAATCAAGATTCAAAATTAAACGTGATTATGCCCTAAATCAGGATTCAGTGGTAGAAGAATTTCGGTGTAACATTATTTATAAGTAATTAAAAAATATGTGCACATTCATAACACATACACAATATTATACTCTACAATAAATCTGCAATTCAAACATGAAATAAACAATTCAAACACCAAATTTTTAAATAAAATATATCTGTAATTGTAGCAATTAAACATTACCTCCAAATGAAAACCACGAAAGTTGTGTAGCTTTAGAAAAAAAATTATTTCACTAGATTATTAGATGTGAAATATGAACCTGCAAAAAGAAAAAGATAAATAATAACATTAGAAGAGAAATAAGAAAAAGCAAGAGACACACGAAAAAATAATGTTAAAAGATGAGAATAATATTGTTTATGGAGTTGAGATTTATAGAAGTATAGAAATTAAGATGAACGGTTAAGATAAAAAAATTAGATATATGATTTGATATTATGAATATATTTATAAGATTTGCATAAGATATATATTTATAAAATATTAAAATGTATGGTCATGATTAAAAAACGTAAATTATAAGGTCGAGATTAATTCTTAATTAATGAAAATAGAGGAATTTCGAAATCGAGTATTCTGATTGATTTCATAACTTCGTCTTTATATAATATTAAGATATATATGTATATATATATATATTTATATTATCGAATAAATCTATATATCATTGATACACACATATATATATATATATATATATATATTAAATTCAAGAAATCAAGATTTATTGATTCACATTTTTATATAAATCATTAACCCTTAAATCAAAACCCACACAACATCACAATTCTCAAATTTGAATATTTATACCGTAATTTATTTACTCATTATGTATGCATTGTATTGACCGTAATTGGTTCAATTAATTTTTACTTAATCTTGATTTTATTGTTATTTTTATAAATTATTTGCACATCTAATCATATTTATTATTATTATTATTATTATTATTATTATTATTATTATTATTATTATATATTTATTATTGTTTATGTATCACGTTATTTCTAAGATGTTAAGTCATTCGTAGATGAATATTATATGTGGATCTAATCATCATTTTTTATACTTACTAATGTGTTTATATTATTCAAAAAATTAATAATATTTTATTTTAGAGTGGATTTTGTATAAAAGTGGTTCATATCATGAATCATTTTTTAATAAACTAAAAAAGATAAACCCATAAAAATAAATCTTATATGATTTTTTAAATTTTCTATAATCATAAAAAAATAAATCTTATAAAATATTATCTCTTGATTTTATTTATCTAATCCTCTTTTGTTTTTATTATTTAAGAGCGGCTAAATCTTAATATTTTTTAATTTTTTAATTATAATAAAATAAGTTTTTTAAATATTATGTTCTTGATTTCTATTTGATATACTCGTATAATAATTAAAAATTATAATTTAAATATTTTTTTTACTTATCTTTAAATATAATAAAAAAAGTTTTAGATATTTCTTCAAATAAGTTTTAAAAAAATCTTATACAACATAAAAAAGAAATAACAATGTTTCATCATTTTATTATGGGAGAATTTAAAATTTGGTTCACTATCTAAATTCCACTTTAAAATAGATTTACAAAAAAACTCAACTTACAAATAAATTCATAGTTTATTTTTCTGCTCACAAGCAAAAAAATGTTTAGCACAAAAAGACAAAAAATATTTTGCCATATATAATTTTTTATTTCAACTTTTGATTGATGGCCAATCAATTCGTTGATTGTTGACCTCCACCAATTACATCCGTAAGTATTAATGCTGACATGTTATTTCTCCGATTATGAGGGGAAGTTTATCTACATTCATTCGAAACACACTCTCAAGAAATCTTTATCTCTACCTCTGTCTAGCATAATTTTTTTTTTTTGTTCGTGGAAATTTCAAGTTCTGCGGTACTTTGGGGTGAGCATGGCTCGGTTCGGTTACCGAACCAAACCAAGTTGTCAAAACCGAACTAACCGAATTAATCATTATAAAGAACCGAAACCGAACCATATTTATTAAAAACCGAAAAAACTGGAAATTTCGATTCGGTTTCGGTTTTATACCGAAATAACATAATTTAATATTATATATATATATATATATTATGATTTGATTATTAGAATTAAAAATTAAAATTTTAAGATATATAATATTATATATATATCAATATGTATAGTCATATATCCGTATGTATAGTATATATATTTTATAAATTATATGTAATATATATATATATATATATAAATATATATAGTTATATGAATATATTTATATTTCGGTTCGGTTGTTATATGGTTTTTTTTACCTTAAAAACTGAAATCAAAACCGAAAAACAAAATCTTAAATATTTAAAATCAAAATTGAACTGAATACCAAATTAACCGAACCAAATTCTTATTTCGGTTCGGTTTTTTGATTTTAACCAAATAGTGCTCACCCCTAGCGGTACTGCACACTTGAAGATTGTATTTTACCTTGAGGAGCGTAATTCCAAACCGAAGAGCACTACCGATAAATTTTCACTTTGCAGGAAGAGTTCTTCTCGACTCGAGACTTTGTTCAATTATAATTTTATTTTATTTTTGTATATTTATTATCCTCCGATGTAATCCTTTTGTTTATAGAATTATTATTACCCCATTGTTCTAATTTTTGCAACAAATTTTTTAAATATTAAGCTTACTGTCAAATAGTACAGCCCACCTTAGGAATCGAACCTGAGACCTTAAGGATTGAAATGAGCAAAACTTTTCACTGCGCCACTTAAAGCCTTTGTTATATATATATATATATATATATATATATATATATATATATAAAATATAACTTATATGTACCATATTAAGATCTAATATATAATAAAAACCTAACCCTAGATCTCTTTTACCCCCGATTAAAATTCTGATTTTCACAGCAGTAAGCGCCGCTGGACAACCTCTTCTTCAGCATAATTTACCGCTTCTCCTGTGGCTACTCGCCGGTTATCCGGCTCCGCCCCTCCGTTCGATTTATTGTCGGTGATTACTGTGCTTCAGAATATGTCAGATGAGAGTTCTTCTTACGAGACAAGTGGTGAAGCTTATGGTTGTTGGATGGTAATGAAGTCTTTTGATTTTGTATTCATCCTACACTTGATGAATAAAATTTTGGGGCTTTCAAATATGCTTTGTCGATCTTTGCAAAAAAAGTCTCTTGATATCTTGAATGATATGGTTCTTGTCTCAACTACTAAAGGTTTACTAAAATTGTTGTGGGATGATAGTTTTGATTGTCTTCTTACACATGTGAAGTCTGTTTGTAGAGAGCATCATATTGTGATACCAAATATGAATGATTGCTATGAAATGGGTACAGGACGTTCGTGTCAACAAGTGGATACAATCACATTTGAGCATCATTACGATTTGATGTTTTTAATGAAGCAATAAATACTCAGTTGTCTGAAATCAACATTAGATTCAAAGAAGAGAAAATGGAGCTTCTTAGGCTTAGTGTTGCCTTAGATCCCAAAGACAACTTCAGATTGTTTAATGAGGATCATATTTATGATCTTGCCCACAAATTTTATTCTGATGATTTTACTGATCAAGAAATGATCCTTTTGAGACTTCAATTGATGCACTGCAAATTGGATATTCTTTCTCAGTTAAATTTTCCGAATTTGTTAACTCTTTCAGAATTGTCCCAGAAGTTAGTGGAGACAAATAAGACACAGACGTATGGTATGATTACGACATTGATTCACCTTGTTTTGACACTTCCTGTTACAACAGCAACAACTGAACGAGCATTTTCAGCTATGAAGCATGTCAAGAGTGTTTTTCGAAACAAAATTGAGAGTGATTATCTATCAGATTCCTTGGTAGTTTATATTGAGAGAGATTTATTTGAAGACATTGATCATGATTCTATTATCGATGAATTTTATCGGATAAAGAATCGTAGGGAACAACTTATGTAATTTTTTTTACTTTTTATATAAAAATTGACTTCTGTTTTTCGTACTGTATTTATTTTAGACTCTCAGTCTGGCCTAAATTTTCATCCTGCCTCCTCACTCCCTCATGTGATAATCATAATATCTCTCCACCATATTATGGGTGCGTGAAATTTAAATAGACAAGTTGGAACAAAAAGGGGCAGAAGGCGCTTAGTAATCTTTTAAGAAGGACACCTTCGCTAACCTTGGGCACTTCGGCCTTTGCCTTGAGCTTTTAAATTATAACGTTTGGGACTTTGGTCCTTATGTAATACGAATCTTCGAACGGTTTAATATTTCTGGAAAATTCTAACTTTATATAGTTACGTAATTTACATTGGTTGCCATCAACAATGAGCCTGTTTTGAAACTCTACAAAACTGCTTCTGAAATAATTTTTTTTTCAAAAGTTGTGAGAGGAAGTTTAAAAAAAAAAAAAATTAAAAACTGTTTTAAGAGTTCTAAAACAGACACTATATAGAACTTGTTCATATAATCTATAACATTCTCAACATTAACACGAAAATAATCGAATCAATAAAGTAATGTATGGCAGTATTTAATATCCACTAAAGACAATATTCAACAATTCAATTTTATCCAACTTTCGTAAGAAAAAAAAGAAGAAGGTGATAGTACCTCTCTTTACAAACGCTTAAAGAGTGCATTTAACCAAAGAATCACTCCAACAACTATCTAGTACCTACTTTAAAATATGATAATAATACTTAACTAAATTAAGTGGTGTCTGTTTCTTGATTCTCATAGTTCATATTAAGGTGAAGTGGGTGCATATAATGTAAGAAATTCTTTGCCGACCAATTATAAATACACCATTTGCCGAGCGTTAATTAGGCACCAGATTAGTATTTGAACTTCTGCTTTTGTGAACTCATTTTTGCTAAACGATTGTTATTAAATATATGCATATATAGTAATAATTATACATATTTATTATTACTATTTAAAAATATATTAAAAATAGTGACAGTGAATATGCCGTGAGATTATGAATACGAGTTCTCATTTCTCCGATAAAATAAAATAATGATATTTATAAATCATGACGTATCTAAGCTAGTTTTGTTCCAAAAGATATTTTAACTTATTTTTGTTCCAATTTTTTTTTTATACAATTATTGTTTCATAGGTTCTTTAAACTATTTTTTTATATGATATGTGGCCTTTTTTAAGTACGTAAGAAACATATTATTTTTATTAAAATCTGAATATAATCAACATTGGAATTGATTAATTTATCATATTCGAGCGAAAACATTAAACATAAGTATGTTTCCATTACCTCATTAAAAATAAATAAATTTAAGAGCTTTTTATTCAAAAAATAAATAAATTACCTCATTAAACAAATTTGATAATTAAGTCAGACTACATATAGTAGAACACCATCACAAAAGACACTCTTCTTTATCAATTTTTTCAATTTTTTTCTGCGCGCAGGATGGATTCTAAAAAATAATTTTAGTCCGTGCAATTTTTTTTTTAAATTGTATTATTTATTTTTACAAAATTATATATTTTATTATTAAAAAATATTTTTAACAATAAATATGTATAATATTTTATGTAATTTAAAAATAAATTAATTGCACGTTGCACTGATGAAACTTACTCTCTGACTAATAGTATCATGTAATTTGATATTTTTATTAATTTTTTTACTTATTTTCTAAACGAGATAGAATGCTCATGAGTCACACATATATGTATATGTATGTATAGGATATCAATTGTAGTAATGTACTAGTTTTGTCACAAACCTTTCAGACAGCATCCATCCTCTCTCTTCCAATTATTTTTCCTTTGACAAACATCAAACTCACTAAACAATAACCAGAACAATTCCCCCTTTCCATCTCTGCTAAACTAAACATAGCAGTAGCACCCACAAAAAGATAGGAGAAGAAGCGTTTAAAGAGATGGTACTTTCCGAAACAAATATTGTCCACCATCACAACTGCCTGTTCCCTCTGTGATGCTCTGTTTTGGACATGGATTTTGGGCATCTGGGCTTCGACTCTGTCTCCAACAATGGCGGCCCTGTTTCAGAAATTAGCAAACAGAGATTTGGGCTCCAAAAGCAAAATGATGACGACCTTAGAGATTTTAAAATCTCCAAAACTGATGCAATGCTCAGATTTCCTCTGCACAGATATAGTAGTGCCAGTGAAGGCCATCAACAGATGCTCAGCTTCTCCTCCCCCTACTCACAGCCTCTCAATTTACCTTTCTACCCCCACGCCTTCGCTAGGAACTCAGGTTAGTTTTTCTTTTTAATTAAATGAGAGTCTTGTTATACACACAAAAAAAGGGCTGTGATGTTTGGTTGAAATAGCTATTAGAAAAAAAAGGGGGAAGGGGAGTGAAATGATGGATGGGTTGGTTTTTCAGGGGGGATAAACATGCAGCAGCAGCAGGGGCTGAGAGGTCTTTTCACAGCATCACAATGGATGGAGCTAGAGCATCAAGCCTTGATCTACAAATATATCACTGCAAATGTGCCCATTCCTTCTTATCTTCTCAATCCCATCAGAAAGGCTTTCGAATCTGCTGGTTTCCCTGCCTTGAGATCCAACCCTCGTGAGTCATTTCTTCAAAACTAGATCTTGATTAACCCCCCCAATTCTCTTTGATTTCAATAACTTTTATTTGAACAGTGGGATGGGGCGGTTTCCAGCTGGGCTTTTCCAACACTGACCCTGAGCCGGGCCGGTGCCGGCGGACCGACGGCAAGAAATGGCGCTGCTCCAGAGACGCCGTGGCCGACCAGAAATACTGCGAGCGCCATATGAACAGAGGCCGCCACCGTTCAAGAAAGCCTGTGGAACCCCAACCTGGCCATTCCGCCACCGCCACGTCAGCACCCGTGGTGGGTGTTTCCGGCAATACTCCCTCCCATCACCTTCCCAATTTGCAGCCTACTCCCACCTCTGCAATTCCCACTCTTAGCAGGTCAGCAAGCATCTTTGATTAATTCATTTATATTAATTTTCTGATGTCACACTAAACAAACCTTTAGGCCTAAAATTGGGTTTTATATTCTCAGTTCGATTGAGTCACATGGGATTTTGTTGGTGATGGTTTATTGTTTAAACAGGAGTGTTGTGGATGCAAATAGGGCATACCAGCAGCATACAACTCTTGTCTCGATGACATCTCCAAAAGTGTGTCTCCAAGACAAACACCAAAATACTACAACATCCCAAGAATCCTCCTTTGGAATAGTATGCTCTGATTCATTACTCAACCCCTTAAACAGCAGCAGCTCATCCTTAGTCAATTCAGACAACAACAACAAATCTCAGCATCCACTCAGACAGTTCATGGACGACTGGCCCAAAACCCACCTCTCAATCTCGATCCCAATGCCCACGTCGGACTTCATGTCCTCCACCTCCTCTCCCACCGCGGTGTCCCCTCATCAGGAGCTCGAGATGGGACTGAGCGTCGGCCGTGTGAACCCACGACAAACGGACTGGGTCCCGATTTCGTGGGAGCCTTCAATGGGAGGACCTCTCGGGGAAGTGTTGCATACGAGCACGGGCGAATGCAAGAACAAGCCACTCAACCTCTGGGACAACGGCCCCCGTTTAGCGACATCGCCAACGGGGGTCCTTCAGAGGGGGGCTTTCGTCTCCCTCTCCAACAGCAGTACAGCCAGTAGCCCGAGAGCTGAATCGGGGCTTATGAACCCGGCATTGCCTCCACTTTAGGAATCGAAAAACATTCAATTGGTTGTTTGAATTGCAATTTGATCATTTTTCTTGTGTTTGTTGTGTTTGTCTCATTGTAGTAGTACTATCTTGTTTGTTTGGTAGGAAGGAAGCATGCCTGCATTGCATTGTGGGGAAGTGTTATAATTGTGGCAATCTTCCTACTACTAAATATTGCATTTAAACTTGTTGACTTTTTCTCCACTCAAATTTAGTGAGTGATTTTCACTTTTCAGATTTGTACCATTGCAACGAATCCTTGCAATTATTACCACCAACTATAAGATGATGTAATACTTTCCCCCTTAATAATTTTATTTTATCATTTGAATTTTTGATATGGGTATTAATTTGTAGTATTTGAATAAATATAAAAAATTCTACGAGAGAGTATTATTCAATTTAAGTGAGTCATGTGGATACATTTGTGTGTGTAATTATTAGTAAAATAAATGTAATTTTAAATTATATATATAGAGTGAATAGTGGGATGAGAAAATAAAATTGTGATAGAGTATATATTAAATGAGTTGTGATATAAATTAATTTTTCTAAGTTATGAACTATTCCAATTTTGTAGTCATATTCCAAATTAATATACTCTCTCTATTTGGTATAAGCTTTTTGATGTTTTTTGGCATGAACATCGAATGAAGTGATATAATGAAAGATGTAGAATGAGCGATGTGGTATAAATTTTTGTTGTTGTTATATGATAGGTATAATATAAATGAAAAGAAAAAAAAAATAGGCAAAAACAAGTATAATTGCGTGATAATAGATGTAAATAAAATTGAAATGTAGGGATGTAATCTGGTATAACATACCACACCGGTACGATACCGCATACCTTATCGAAATTTAAAATGCATGCCACCGATACAATATCGAATTTTTCGGTATATAAAAAATGCATACCATACCAAATTTTTTAATATATCTTACTGTATCGATATTTCAATATATACCCATACCGAAATACCGGTCCACACTAAAATTCCGACTACATCGGTGTACAAACCATATCAGCCTATATTGGTCCTTACCGAAATAATTGATGTATAATTTTAATTAAGTATTTATAAAAATAAATTAAATATTAAATTATCATAAATGTATATACTGGTATACAAAAAAAATTGATATTTTTCGGTATGATAAATACGGTATACCTGTATTTTATGTATTTGTTCCACCCTAAATGTATATTCAAAGCCTTAGTTTCATATGCATTAGTTGCACCCAATTCAAGTACATTTTTAAAAAATTACATAAAATACTACAGAAAAGTTACACATGTTTTTATTGAAAATTGTATATTTAATGTATAAGTTTTCAGTATAAATAGTTTAACTTTTTTAAAATACACTTGAGTTGCATGACGCACAAAAAACTTACTCATATTTAAAAGATATTTGTTAAATATAGATCAGAAAATTTATAGTGATATCAACATGTCAAGATAAACAAAAGAGGAAGATATATCGGGATTTAGGGTGTATTAAAATTTATGAAAACATTGAAATTGATTCACAAAAGTTTTATGATATATTCACTTATTCAGTTATATTATTAAGTATATGAAGTAATACTATCCAACATATAGAATATCACAATTTAGTAATTTTGAGCGGAATAATACACGTTTCCAAAAATAAAAATCAAACATCTTTATAAACGTGAAATTTATGTGTCGAACAATATAAATTCGTACATTAAATAGTCTTGTTGTAGATTGTTATTTAAGATTTTATTTTGAGTTTACTAAGCAAACTATCATGAAAGTGGGCGTTAGGAGTGGACCCAGTTTCAATTGAATCACACGGCCTCTCATAATCATAGCCATTTTATGTATTGTATAATGTTCTACAATATATTTTACGACATAACTTCTATTTCTTCCGTGAGGGAATGACTTTTACAGCTGAAAATGCCACACAAAATTAAGAAAAAATAAATATGTGAATGTAAAATTAAATAATAAAAAACTATTTTTTATTAATGTTTGTGAGTATAGAATATTTTCTATTTAAATATATAAATATATTATCCGTACGTTTGCATGATTCGTGAATATAAAATAAGTATGACATTAATTTTTATTATAGTTATCATGTTATCCCATAATAAATTAATTTTAATTATTTTACTTATATATAATTTTTAATATTTCTCTTTCTACACCATGGTTATTGTTAATTTTTAACTTCAAAAAATTTGTATGTCTAAACTTGAGAAATATTTTTTCAGGATCGTAAGCTAAGGGGTAGAAAAATGAGAACCGTAACTTTTCAGGCTGATAAAATGAGAATAATAATTTTTCAAGCTGGTAAAATAAAGATAAAAACTTTTTTAGGTTAGCAATTTAAGGATACCAACTTTTAAAAGTTGCAAATTGAGGAAAAAAAATCAGCCCGAATTCAGGTCAATTATGTCGTATTTTGAACGAAATCTAGCCCAAATCCAATCCAAGTCTGTTAATTGGCCCAATTTGCATTGATTCGGACTAATTTATCCTTAATTATCATATTTTAAAGTTATGATTCTCATTCTGCCAGCTCTAAAAGTCACGATCCTTATTTTGTCACCCTCTTAAATTACGATTCTGAAAAGAAAAAAAAATCATGTCTTAACTATTTTTTTACATTGTTCGATGTGCGAATATTTTTATTTTTCAAATGAGACATATAGAATAATTTGTGCGCGTAAATGAAAAAAATTAATGATGTTAAGTAAGACATGTTTATATAGCAATATATATATATATATGTGTGTGATTTTATTAAAATTTATTTATTTACTCTGTTATTCATCCTTTTCCTTTTCTGAAACTAATTTTTATCCACAATCAAAACTCGTTTTTAGTTGAATTTTTTTCTTTTTTATATGCATTCATTCTTCAAATTTCATTTTGTGAAGAAATTTGATTGTCACCTTTACATGAAATATTCTAATATTTTTATTTTTATATGAATTTATTCTTCTAATTACATCTTGTGAAGAATCCTAATTGTTAGTTTAAATAGAAATCTCAATAAATAAATGTATGCTTTCATCTATTATGATATTATAAATCAAATATAGATTAATTATATATAAAGATATTATGATTTAAAAGTTAAAAATATTAAATCTACTTGATTTTCATCAATTCTAAATTTTTAAACCATCAATTTTTTTTTCAAAAAAAAGAATATATTTAATTAAATTACTTCAATTAATAACGTAGATTTAAACATCAATCTTATATACAACTAAGTTATATTAATTAAACTACAAATATATTTATATAACATGTATATAATAGTATAATAGTTATTCATGTTACAGTTTTCCTCACACACTACATACATGGGACCTTCTTCCTGCTACATCAGATATCAATCCCATTACCACCAAGTGGATTTTCAGAGTAAAGTATAAGAAGGATGGTTCTTTGGATAAATACAAGGTCAGGTTTGTTGCTAGAGGGTTCCAACAAAGTGAAGGAGTTGATTATTTTCACACTTTTTCTCATGTCATTAAACTTCTTACACTTCACATTGTGTTCTCTCTTGTTGTAACTAAAGGGTGGCAGATTCAACATGTTGATATTAATAATGCGTTTTTTAATAGAAAATTAAATGAGACAGTCTATATTACTCAGGCTGAAGGTTTTGTAAGTCAATCTCATCCTACTCATATTTGCTGATTAGTTAAGGCTTTTTATGGTTTAAAGCAGGCCCCAAAGGCCTGGTATGACACACTTCGAAGTTTTCTACTTTCTCTTGGTTTTGTTCACTCCAAGCTGGATCATTGCCTTTTTCACAAGGTTAAGGATGGCCACATGCTTCTATTATTGGTCTGTGTGGATGATATTCTAATTACAGGTGGTTGTGACAATGATATTTTCCAATTGATTAACACTCTTCATCTCCAGTTCTCTCTCAAACATTTAGGTCCTGTCAACTACTTCCTTGGTATTGAAGCCTCCATTACTCCTTATTCTATTAAACTCACTCAATCTAAGTATGTCAAGGACCTTCTCTCCAAAGCCAATCTTTCCTCTTGCAAGCCTTGTCCAACACCAGCCTGTCTCAGCCTCAAACTTTTCAAAGAATGACAGACCTTTAATCTCAAATCCTTCATTGTTTCAAAGCATTGTCGGAGCTCTTCAGTATCTGACTTTAACAAGACCAGACATTTCCTACAGTGTTAATAAACTCAGTCAATTCTTGGCTCAACCAACTGCAAACCATTGGAGTGCTTGTAAACGAGTTCTTCGATATCTGCGAGGTACTATTCATTCTGGCATTTCCTTTACTCCTGTTGCTAACTTTCAATTGCAGGCTTTCTCAGATGCAGACTTTGCATCTTGTATTGATGATAAAAGAAGTACCACAGGTTGTTGTATCTTTCTTGGCTCAAATTTGCTTTGTTGGAGTTCCAAGAAACAGAATGTTGTGGCTCGTAGCAGTACTGAATTTGAATACAGGGCCATTACCACTACTTCTAATGACTTAACATGGATCTCTTCATTATTTCATGAGCTACATCTCCCTCTTATTGGTCCTGCCTTGTTGTGGAGTGACAATCAAGGTGTCATTACCTTGGCTTTCAGTCACTCCTTCCACTCTCGTACCAAACATATAGAGGTAGATGTTCATTATCTACGGGATAAAATTCAAGCTAATCAACTTGATGTTCGCTTTGTACCATCTGAAGATCTGTTGGCCGATATCTTCACCAAACCGTTGTCACCTTCAAGTTTCTGCGCCTTATGCTCAAAGCTTGGATTTTATCTAAACT
This sequence comes from Prunella vulgaris, assembly GCA_026898435.1. Classification (NCBI taxonomy): domain Eukaryota; kingdom Viridiplantae; phylum Streptophyta; class Magnoliopsida; order Lamiales; family Lamiaceae; genus Prunella; species Prunella vulgaris. The sequence continues at coordinate 1,612,936 of JAPKLY010000027.1, forward strand.
GTGGTCCATAGCAAACAGGGGCATGTTACAGTTTTCCTCACACACTACATACCTCACTTTCCTACTCAATATACCTCACACATTGATACACTAGAACCCCGATTGAGGGCTCCCTTCTTCAATTTATTAGGCAGTTATCAATTTGTTAGGTTGGTTACATAGGAAGCTTCTAGTGCTCCTTCTCCTCTATTTATATACATGTAAATCCACCATAACTCACTGAGCAAATAATACACAAATCATTAGATTTAATATATTTCAACAATTCAATTATATTATATACACATACATGTTAATCGAATTTTAAAAAGTAATCACATTAAATACAATGTTTTATTAAAATCGATTAACTTTTGAATAATATTTTGGTATTATGATATAAAAAAAATATTTAATAATAATTTGAATATAAAATTAATACTATTTATTTTAAAAATACTCAAATATAAATCAAATTGAAGTTTCAAGGAATTGAACCTCTAAGGAGAAAAAACTAACGTCTATCATTTGAGCTAAATATAATTTGTTAAAAATTTTAAATTTTTATAAAAAAGTAAATAACAATCTATTAATTTAATTTGCTCAATATTTTCATACTCATACTTTGCCATGGTGAAAAAGAAAAAGAAAATAAACTAATGATTTTGTAACTTGTTGGAGTGATGCGTTACATTCCATAATATTCTCTGCAAGGCCTTGTGCCCACATATCTAAAGATATTTATTTTGTCAAGCATTAAAATGCTTTATTGACAAATAAAAGCGGTGTCGTACAAAAATTTATAGTAACTCTATTCACAAAATTTATGTATCAATAACTGAACACAAATTAAAAAGAGTAAAATAAAAATAATGTGTGTATATTATAAGATCTACTATGAATAAAATAATTCATTGTAAAATTAATGATAAAAATGATAATTTCTATAAAAGAAAGACATTTTTTATGTACAAACATAAAAGAAAATATTGCACAAATACAGTGGAGAGGGGGGAAAGTATAAGGTTACACCTGGTAAGCTTCTTCTCTTCCCTTAGTTAGGACCATTGAAATCTTATTCGATGCTGGCAAAATCTTTCTTTTCATTGCTTTAGTGGTCCAAAATATCGTGTAAAGGACGAAAGGAAGATCTAAATGGGTTCCTCAATATATTTCGAATACAATTAGGCTTGTTCATGTGAATTTGATTTTTAATTATTTAATATTACACATGTAATAATATTATGCAAATGATTATTATAGTTTGAATATGTTTTATGTGAAAATTGTTCACGATAAACTTATCATCAAACTATTTTAAAGTATCAAATATTTGATCAAGTGTATTAAAATATTCATTAAAAATATCAAAAGTTGTGGCCAGTAAAAAATATAACAATTATAACATAATATCATGAATCCAATTTTTTTTAGTATTTCTGATAATTTTTTTTATATTTCCAATTAAATATATTTTTATAGGCCAATTTAGAAAGTGTGTCAAACCAACCCGTAAATATACCTTGACCTGATGAGCCTACTTACATGTAAAAATTGATAATTTTGGCCTGGCCGTCCTACCCATCATTTGGGCTGGACTGGGCTACATTTTAACAGATTCGAATATACTTTGGCCCAATGGGCCAGACCGAGCTAGAATCGAGCAGACCCAATGAGATATTTTTTCTATTTTGAAAAGTTGGAATATCACCTCTATTACCTCTTCGAGCAGTGGCTGCCCATTAATCAAAATCCCCTGAATCTCTTTTTTCTTTTGGAATTGAAATTAAAAATCCGAATATCAAATGCCCTTCATTTTGTGTAATTGTCGTTGGAGACTTACTTCATTCATCCCAACTTTTCTACCTATTTTTACAAACAAAATTGTAAATGAACAAAAAAGCTTTGTGGGTATGAAATATAAAAGAGATTAAATGAGACATTTTCATTAATTCAAACCATAAAAAAAAATCGTATAAAACTAAATCATAGGGGGCAACCTCCCCTGTTTCTATGAATGAAATATGGAGGTGTGCGTAACCCTCTTTCTGGATTATTACGAAATTCAGGCTTTAAAACACCACCATAACTCAATATAAGGAGAGCCCATCACACAGCTAAAAATCTATTTGGTGTGCAAAAAATGAAGTCTACTCCTTCAAATGGAAAAAAAAAAATCAAATAAGTAAGCAAGGCATATGTTCAATTTTTTTTTAAAAAAAACGACACAAATTGCTAATAGAAGAAGATTACAGAATTCAAGCACATTCAATTAGCTTAAATTAATTATCCACAACCTGCAATTCTACAGCCCCATAATCGATAAATAAAATTCCCAGAAAATTCAAATCGAAGAACACTTAAATATCGCTATTAATTAAAAAAAATGAAGAAAAATGAAAAACAGAGGCGGGAGCTCATATTCTATGGGTGTATAAGAGTCTGTCAAGCTGTGAGCATTCAGATTGAGGAATTACGCTATAATCATCGCAATCCCACCTCCTGCTTTCATCTAATTCAAATCTACAGATTGAAAAAGTTGCGTTTGCTAATGAAATCTGTGTCAACAGAAAAGTGAATATGAGAAATCAAATCGACAACCTGGTTTACTGGAAATGTGAGGCTGTTGCTCTGCTTTTATAGTGGGAGAACTTCAAACCCTAGCAATTTTTTAGCTAATGAATTTTACTATTTCATTGCTTGAAAAAGAAGTAAAAATAATAAGTCAAAAGATGTGAGCTGTCAATAATTTTTAATTCTTTTATTTTAATTTGTATATGTAAATTTAAATTTTTAAATATTTGAATCAATAATTTTTTGATTATTTTTATTGATTATATAAATTTTTGTAAGCAAAATTTTATGTGTAAATTAAAAAAAAAAATTATACAAAAAAAAAAGAGATTGTGCAAATAATAATGGAGGAAAAAATTTGGGTAAAATTTAAATTATACAAATTTGTGCAAAAATAAAGAATAAAATATACATTAATAATTATTTAATTTTAAAAAAAATGACAGAAAAATTAAAATATATATAGTTGTGCAAATCTTAAATCTGTACATGTTTGAACGTGTGCGAACTTTAAATCCATGCAAGTTCAAAATTGTGCAAAATGAGATTTTTGGACTTGGGACCCGCCCCGCCCTGTCCATCCCAGACCCGACGGATTTTAAGTCAAGCAGGTCCAAACTCACCCTGCGACCCCTTTTTTCAGGTTTTTATTCAGCCCATACAGGACAAGTTTGTGGTGGATCCGAATTTGAATCCGCCCATTGTCATCCCTATTCAAATTGATAGAAGGGTAGTATAGTATTTTCGTAGATATAATAAAACAACAAAAATATTTAAGAGGTACATGTACTAGCACTGTAGGTGTATATAACTAGACCTATTTTATTCAAAACTCTAATTTCGATTTTTGGCCCAATCCAGTATTTTTTTTTAGAAAAGTGGCCCAATCCAGTATCTTTTTTTAGAAAGGTAGCCCAATCCAGTATTAATTTGAGGGAATTTGGCTATTCAACTCATGCGAGCAGTGAGCATTGCAACATCGCAACACTGTACTGTACAATCGACTCGCTCCTAGGGTTTATATCGCAACCTAATTCTTCGTTATCTGAAATTGTTTCGGCCTGGCGATCTCTTTAATCGGAGGTAATTCAATTTTTGATTGTGCACCAATTGAACTTCTGTAAGGGTTATGTAGTAAATGGATCTTTGTTTGATTATAGATGATTAACTGTAGATGAGCAATTCCCCTGTTGTAACTTGATAGCAGCTTCATTTCCTTCATTCTTGTAGTTCTTTTTTACTTCTTCTT
>JAPKLY010000027.1:1633582-1655395 GCA_026898435.1 Prunella vulgaris
AAGACCTCTCTTGTAACTATTACACAATTTCTAATTCTAATACATTTCCCACATTACACTTTCTCTCTTTAAATTCAATTCTCTCTCTCTATATCATCCTCCCTCCCCAAGAATATAAAATCATAAGATTATTGTTTGGTAGAATGAATCCGCTATAAAGCCACATAAACGAATCACGATTAGCAAATTCTATCAACATTCACATTAACCAATAATCCATTTTCTTAATTTTCAGAGAGAATACTTTGTCGTAGTTTTTCAAACACTCAATTCAATATGCTCACAAACATATTCCCAAATTCAAATTAAATTGTTGTAGTTTCTCGAATTTGCTCCCGGCGGATGCTATTGCACTTAGTCCCCAATTTCTTCGTCTTTGCGGTCGGTGGAAAGTCATTGCAATGCACACAGATTTTGGCTTCAGTCTCTATTTCATCTTTTTTAAACTTTCGACCCGCTTCACCATAATCAAAGGTAAACAACCGGAAACTTCCATGGTTGCAATCTTTGAGCAGCGAACAAAGGCGGCAACTTAAAGCTTATTTCGATTTTCGACAATGGCTTCAGGGTGCGTCCATCACCACTTTTCTTCGATGGGTGTGTGTTGTGTACTATACAAATTTTTTTGGTGCTTATAACCTGAGCCTTCTCATAATCTTGGGCAAGTTATATTATAGCTCATGTTATTTGCACTACACTCTTCAGTAAATACACTTTCGAATAAATGCATTACCTCCTATTCCAAAAATATTTTGATTTTTTTCAAACATGGTGAAATTAAAAAAAAAAAAATTTAAAAAATATGGTAAATACATTATTGGAGTAGTATTTATCAAAGAGGCTAGTGCAATAATATGGGCATTTCGTTATATGGTTTCATTTATCTTCTTGATTATGTGATAAATAATAATTTAAGGGAAATTATATATCAAGTGATACACAAAAACTTGTGTGCACCCAATTGCATAGGGTACACCTTGATTTTAAGTTAGATTTTATTTTACTTACCCATAATTTTAGAATGTCTCTCAAAATATTGTATCACTTTGGGCAATAACTTTTTAGCTTTCAATTCTTTCTTCATTTTTAAACAGTAAGGCTTAATATGATATACTTCTGAATAATAATGACACACAAAATACTCTATCAATCTCTTTTTAAATTAAAAAAGAAAAAAACTAAATTAAAAAACCAATTATACATATGTAGGTATAGGGCTTTTTATTTCTTTGTTCAGTTCTATTTTGATGTTCCTCAAGTCTCACCACTGAATATTCTCTCAACGACGATTGACATGAAAACTATATATTATTGTATTCTTTATTTTTTTGGACTTCGAACAACGAAACTATTAATTATTTTTAATTCTATTAGGACTCTAAGTGGTGTTCTTTTGGTTTTAAGTAATTTTTAAAAACCCAAAATTTGAAAACTAGTGGTTTTAAAATTTAGGAAATTTGAAAATCTGTGTTCTTTTTGGATTTTTGAGTAGAGTAGGTTCCAACTTTATGATATTAGAGAAAATAAAAATAGAATATATATTGAGTGGAGTAAAAATATAATAATAGTTAATTGATATATGTTTTATAGGTTATTTTTAGGGGGTAGAGTAATTATTTAAAAAATCTATTTTTAAAATCTAAACTAGAATGAAATTTTAAATTTTAAAATAGATTTTTAAAATCCAAAAAGAACACCTCGAAACCTTTTTAGTATTGTATGACTTATGACCTTTATTTCTATTATAATTTATATTTGAAGTTGTGATTTTTATTCTATTTTATAATTAGTGTTGATTTGTTACTTGTTACTTGTGGAAATGTGATGAATTATAGATATAGTATTTATAGTACAATTTTTTAAAATTTCATTATTCAAATAAAAATAATTGGATGGGTTGACCAATTAGCTTGTGGACTATATTGAGCTGGACTAGGTTTAATTTTTACATGCCTGAATAAAAAATAGGCCAACCTGACCCTACCCAATAGTATGACTTGACTGGACAACTCGATTTACTAAATCTAGTTACTACTCCCTATGTCCCAGGACTACTATCATGTGAACCAATGAAAAATGAGTATGTGAGTGTAAAATTAAGTAATAAAATAAAAAAAAATGTACTTTATTGACTTTTGTGAGTATAAAAAGGCATTTTTAGGTGCGTGAAAATAGAGTTGAGACTTGAGACGCCCAAATAAGACAAATGTGAAAGTAATCATGGGGCGGAGGGAGTAGTAAACTAAAAAAAGAAAAGTTATGATTAATAACATAATTTTTAGTTCTAGTCTGGTATACATTAGGTGCACCGTGCAATTCAAATATATTCATAAAAAGTTACACTATTTATTATTGAAAAGTTACACGTATAATTAGTTTATTATTGAATAATGTATTTTTAAAAATACACTTTTTAGTAATAACATGCGTGACTTTTCAGTAGTATTTTGTTTAATTTTTTAAAATTGTTCTTGAATTGCATAATGTATTTGGTATACAAGAGACTTCTTATATTTTAATATAAATTAGTACTTTGTTTTCCCACAGGCCATTTAACCTGTCAATTTTTTTAAGGGAGTTGATTTATAGTATTTAAATAGAAAATAAATATTTTATTAATATATAGTAATCCATTTAAGTTATTAAAATATAATTTTTATATAAAATATTAATAGATTGAGATATAATTTGAAAATGCATTAATCTTATATGCATCAGGTGCACTATGCAACTCAAGTTCATTTTTAAAAAGTTATACAAAATACTACTGAAAAATTATACATATTATTATTGAAAAGTGTATTTTTAATGGTTATGATTTTTCAGTAATAATTTGTGTAATTTTTTTTGTAATAAATGATGTAACTTTTTAAAAATATATTTGAGTTTCACGGTGCACATGTGCACATAAGAATTACTCTTTAAAAATATATATAGAAAGTGAATAATGAATGAGAAAATAAAATTGAAATGAAAGGAATTAAATTATTGAAACACTAGTCTCTCTTAACTCTCAAGTCTTAACAACACACTAATCCCGATTACCAACAAAGGAGAGAAGATCGGCCGGTGCGGTCCGATTGACTTCGGCTGACTTCATTATTACTATTTTCGGTGCACCTTTTCTGTAACTGGAAACCCCAATCAAATAATTCTCTCCTCCCTCAGAGGTCGGGGGAAGAATGGCAAAGTCGAGCGCCGACGATGAGGAGCTCCGCCGAGCTTGTGCGGCAGCGATCGAGGGCACCAAGCAAGATATCACTATGTCGATCAGAGTGGCCAAGAGCCGTGGGATCTGGACCAAATCCAGTAAATTAGGACGCGGTCACATGGCCAAGCCTCGTGTTCTCGCCATTTCAAGTACGGTGGCATTTCAAATTCTTTAGTATGCTCTTGGTGTATTTTTTCTTATCATATGCAGGTAGTGGTGGTGGGAGTGGGGAGTTGATTAGCATCGTTTATTTAGCTATTTTTGTCCAGTTAAGTAAGTTACACCTGGATGTGGATCAAACTGAAGCTAGAATTTAGTTGTTTGAGTTTCAGATGTTAATCTACTTGAAGATGGTACACGGCTTGGGACGGCTTATTGGCCCATGTGTTGAGATTGATTGTTCCGGCAAGTGTTTTAAGTTTTCGTAGGCTAATATTCACGCTAGTTAGGGTTGTGGAATTTCTGACCGAGCTTGATTTACTGAGCTACGCCAGCAATTTTATACTTTATACTTAGTTTTAGTGATTCATTTAACAATCATGTCTTCTCAGGCTTCTATTTATTGTATAAGTTGTGTGTCTTAGCTAACTAGAGAAGACGTATAAATAGTTGTAGATGTGCAGTAGGCTGGTAACTGTAAATACGGTTTTATCATCTTCAATTTATTTACTTCTTCAAAGTGAGATGAATATTCTTGGGTTCTGGAATAGGTCTGTCTTTCTTTTAGTCTGATATGATATGCTAGCAAGAAGATTATCCATGAGTCTTCCATATTTATTTTAAATGGAAAAACTGTTAATAGCAAGGCGTGAGAGTAAAGCATGACCATTCTCTTTGTTTAAGAGGAAAAGACTCATATTAGCTTATAGACTTGACAATCTTGGATGGACTTGACAAAAGTTGTGTATATAAGATTTTCCACTGGTTAACAGGGAACTTTTGGTTACTCTGTTGCTCGCATTGTTGTATTGCAAGTATTGCTAGTGTCTCTCTAAATAAATTGAATAGCAAACACTGTTGCTGCTAGGTGATCCCAAATGAATTGATTTTCTTCCCCTTGCCTTCCTAAATACAGCCAATACTGCTTGAGTAGTTACGGAAATGTGTGCTTGTTACGAGGTGAAAACTTTTTGTCTGATGGTGTGTAATCATCATCAAGCTATTCCTGCTGTACAGAAGAAAATTTTGGATTTTCCCTTTTTTGGTAGTACCTGTAACTCTTTTGATATTCTTGTATCTGTACTTATATCTATTGATGAAAATCTGGCAAATTGTTTCACTTGTTGCTTGCAGCAAAGGCAAAAGGCCAAAGGACTACAGCTCTTCTTCATGTCTTAAAATATTCAACTGGAGGTGTTCTTGAAGTAAGAATCAAATGATATGCTAAAAGTTTTTGGCTAAAAACATATCTTTTCGTTGATACATGGTTGGCTTATTCTAGATGTCTCACTGGAGAATGAGTCCATATATAGTCACATGATGTCACAATCTTCTAAATAACACTTGTCACTGAAGTAAATTTGTATTTAGGAATGATGAGAGTACCATTGAAAGTAGAAGTAACATTAACAACCATGGTGAAAAGTAGGAGTTGAAATTAAAAAAAAATCCATAATCAGATTCCTGTTTCTGTTTGTAACTGATTCCTTGCGGGTTTTATGTCAAGTATTGTATATTAGTGTTGCGAGAAGTATGCCGCGGAAAACAAACATAGTTCATATCAGGGAGCTTTTGTACTCATGTATTATACATGCTTAAGGGCATTCCTAAGAAGAAAACATTTCACTAGTTGTCGAAATCATTAATTGAATAACTTTCCTGTGTCAAACTTCGTCAAATGGCCGCCTCCATCTTCCCCTGAAGATCGTCAGCTTCTTTTCAAGAAGCCATGGTTGATAGATAATGGAATAGAACTCATAAGTCTCGCACTCCTGAACTGTGTTAATAGCATGTATAACTAGAGCTGCAAGATGGTTAGAGCTAATTTTTCTTGATCTAAAGCCTCAACAAAAAGCAACTGTGCACTGCCCAAAAAGTTGAGAATTGAAGACTTAAGTAAAATAAACATCCAAAAGTTGAGAGTGATAAACATGGGCCAACCATGTGGCATTGCAGAGGCACTGGCAGAAAAATATGGCATATCATCTATATATGCCCTTTTGACTAAACAGATATATGCATCTTTTTTTTTTGTAAAATTAAGGGTTATACATTGTTGAAGTATGTATTGGCTTAAACTTATTTTCTCCTTTGACTTATAGCCAGCAAAACTATACAAGTTGAAGCATCTATCGAAGGTGGAAGTTGTAACCAATGATCCAAGTGGATGTACGTTTATGCTGGTATAGCATATTAACCTTGAATACATCCTCATAAGATTTATTTGTTCTAAAAATTGATGGTCCTGTCCCTTGCTCAACCATGTTTGAATGTGATTAACGTTTATCATTGTCATCAAGGGATTTGATAACCTCAGAAGTCAGAGTGTCGCCCCACCTCAGTGGACCATGCGCAATGTCGATGACAGGTATGGATATATCTCATTTTGGCCATCCAACCATCATTTGGATATACTTTGGGTTTTCTTTGTCCTTTAGTAATTTATTTATTCCTATTGTAGGAATCGTCTTCTGCTTTGCATCTTTAATATATGCAAGGATGTGTTGGGCCGTATTCCTAAAGTTGTTGGCGTAGATGTTGTGGAGATGGCTCTTTGGGCTAAGGTGCACCATGATTTGAATCACTTTGCCTTGTTCCTTCAACCATCAATTTCAAAGTTACTGCTATAATACTAGTTATTCTTTTCGGAAAATGATAGCTATTATTGTATTCACCAAGTTTCTTTTTTATACCAATCAGGACCTATGTATGTACAAGTGGATCTTTTCATGGTTAGCCCACCATTAATTTTGTTTGGATATTATTATGTCTTTTGCAGGAAAATACCCCAGCCATTTCTAAGCAACCGGGAATCCTTCACGATGGACCTGTTATGGCAGCAGTTGCAGAACGCGACATGAAAGTGACTGTTGAAAGAGAACTTGTGTCTCAAGTGGAGGAAGAGGACATGGAGGCTCTTTTAGGAACGTATGTACTTCGATTGAAACTAAACATACTCCCTTAAAGCTGATTTTATAGCATCTTGTTTGGCTGATTATTAAGCTCACTTGTAATGCAGTTTTTACATGTGGATCTAAGACCAACTCCAGTATCACTTCCTGTGGAGCTATTTTAACTGTTGCCATTTTGCATGTCAAACGGACAAAAAGGAAAAAAAAAAACTAGAAGATACTTAAATTGCAGTAGCTTAAGAGAATAGTAATTAAAAATTTATGATTTTAAGGAATTTTAATCTTGCTTGACTGACAGAAGGTTGGTTTTATTTGATTTGCAGTAAGTTCAGGATTTGGTAGGAGAGATTCGAAAATAGAAATTTAACTTAGTTTCTTCTAGATTTTTGAATTAGGATTGATGATATTACAGGTAAAATGATTTCTCATTTCTTACTCATTTCTCATATAGAATTCTAAAAAGCATGGAAAAATAAGACAATATAAAAGGTTTCTACATATTGAGCTTGCGAAACCTTAGGAATAATCATTCAATTCGGATGTGATGCGCTCAATAACTTGATGCTTCACATAATTTTTTTCCCAGTTGAAATCTTATAAGTTTCACCTTTTACATGATTTCATGAGAAAACTATCAAATGCTATATAAACCTAATGACTGCTCACTTTTGTCAAAAGAAGGAAACTTCTTTGATTTGGGAGGCTGTTTTATGTGAGAGTTGAAAGTTCAGAGCCCTTTGCAAGTTTATTGCCCTCATTTCTTATCACTGCTGTTGTTCAATGAAATTGAACAAATCTTAACAAGTTCATTCTTTGTTAGTTTGGGATAGTGAATCCTGTTTCTAGTAATGTTCAAAACTTCTCTCCCAAATATTTTTAGCTTGAAACCCCCAAAACATAATGAACACACCCTAAGCTATCTTGTCACCACATTTCTAAGCCTCCATAGTTGATAACATCATCTTCAACCCCCTTTAATTTTCCTAACTCCTAGTGGCTCATGCATTCATTTCATTAGCTGTCCTTGTTGCACATGTATTCAGCTTATAAAGTTAATTTATGAAGTTCAAGCAGTTTTTCTTTCCTTAATCTCTAACAACAGAGAGAAAAAATGGATCTGTAGATTTAGAGAATAAGAAAAGAGTTCCTATAAAATTGGCCAGTATTCTGTTATGGATTCAAAGAACTATAACTCAATAATCTAGTCGTATATTGAGCCTGTTGTCACTGTTGACATGGTTTTCTGCCAGGATACTTTGGACTCTTAGGTCACAGTTGTTTCCTCTTATCTGATATTTGTGGTCGTTTTTCACCTGCATGTTCTACTGTGTTGAATCCACACCATGATATTATAGGTTACTAGATGTTGAAGCCAGAATTACCTCGTCATACGTAGGATATGTTTAATTTACTGTTTCCACCATTTTCAAAGTTCTACGAGTTATAAGTTGAAGATTATGTCTACTATCTATCTGCTTACCTGAAATGATTTGGATAAGATTGAATTAGCAGATTATATTAGTTTTGTTATGCTCAATGCTTTCTCACTACCTTTTCTTGTTATTTGACCCACAGCTGATGTTATTTTAATTGCTAACTTACAGTTATGTCATGGGTATTGGTGAAGCTGAGGCATTTTCTGAGCGGTTGAAGCGAGAGCTTCAAGCATTGGAAGCAGCAAATGTGCATGCAATTTTGGAAAATGAGCCTTTAATAAATGAGGTTATGTATGAGTTCCTATTTGATTGTGGGTGTATTCCACTTGGTGTTTTTTCTGTCTGTCTTTGTAGATGCAGTACTGCGCTATTTATGCTTAAAACATATCAAGCTAGCAAGTCTTAGAGATTGAGTAGATTTTTTTGTGTATGTGTGTGTTAAACTTCACATTTTCTTGTTTTGCAGGTATTACAGGGGCTTGAGTCAGCCACTAACTGTGTAGATGACATGGATGAGTGGCTAGGCATTTTCAATATAAAACTAAGGCACATGAGGGAGGATATAGAGTCGGTATGGATCTCTACACACTTCATCTGATTTTGATAAGTATATTACGTGTGGCGTGACTGTGTATTTTGTTAATCAGTGTTGAATATTCTGGTGGTGTTTGGTTCCAAGAGTTAAAAAATTAAAACCTAAAATTTTGAGGTGGTGTGGAAAGTATACTATGTGCTACCAACTATGGATATCATATTTTTATTGCTGTTGGGTTCTAAGTTGAGTTATACAACTGAAGCAAATTTAATCCGTGTGCTTGATTTGCTTCAAATCTTGTTCCTTCTAGTTATTTTAGAAACATTCTTCTCTTCATGAATCAACTTTCTTAGACTTGCTAAAATGCTACTTTTTTTTGTGTGTGTGTGTGTGTGTGTATGGTGTGCAGATTGAAACAAGAAATAACAAGCTGGAAATGCAGTCGGTAAACAACACATCTTTAATTGAGGAACTTGATAAGCTTCTTGAAAGATTACGTATTCCATCTGAGGTATTTCCCTAGGTCTTTTTAAATTTATGAAATGTCATTTTACTCAAGATTATTAGATTTATTCTTTTGGAATTACTTTTTATTCCCATTGATTCAATTCCCTACATGTGGGAGTTTTGGGTTTTGGTCTCTTAGTATTCCTTTTAAATGCAGTACGCAGCATCTCTTACTGGTGGTTCATTTGATGAGGCTCGCATGCTTCAGAATATAGAAGCATGTGAGTGGCTAGCAAACACTTTAAAAAACCTTGAAGTTCCTCAGTTGGATCGTAGCTACGCAAATATGAGATCTGTATGTATACTTTCTGGTTTGATTTCATTACCTTTTACCAACTATTATTTTGCTTTTATATATTCATTTTCTTTTTTCCACTCATCAACTGTAGGTGTTCACATAATATAGCATGGCATATTAGATCTGAAGGAGTTTAAAATTGTTTTTGAGATTTTTGAGGTTGCACTATTTTTCATGACTCTCAACTGTTTAAATGAACTATTTTTTGTTTATATGTTCCAGTAGGTATATTGCTTGATATTGCACTTGAAAATATCTATTAATCATTAGCTTTTCAATCTGGAGAAGCTGCCATAAGGATTTATAGTCGTCGAGCTTAGTTTTTATTTTTTTTATGTGTAGAGTTTCAGTATTATTTTTATCACTAGATATGATGGGTGAGCAGGTTAGAGAGAAGCGGGCGGAACTTGACAAGTTGAGGAACAACTTTGTCAAAAGAGCATCAGAGTTTCTACGAAACTATTTTACTAGTTTGGTGGATTTCATGATAAGTGATAAGAGCTATTTCTCTCAGGTATCGTGATGCAAATATTACTGTTGATTAACAATTATTTTTCTGTTGATGGGTTGTATATATTATGCTGATCACTTGGTCTAACAGCGTGGACAACTCAAGAGGCCTGATCATGCTGATTTGCGGTACAAGTGCCGGACATATGCTCGCCTTTTGCAACACTTGAAGGTGATGAGCTTTTGCCACAATGACACTACGGATTAAATACTTGTTTGATGTTAATTGTTATTCCTGTGAGCTTCCATCTTTCATCATACTGCTTGAGTTTATTCCCTTTCAATTTAATTCTTCATTATTTTTTATTTTTTCATTTGCAGAGTCTAGATAAGAATTGCTTGGGTCCATTAAGGAAAGCTTATTGCAGCTCTTTGAATTTGCTTCTACGTCGAGAGGTCTGGGATTATATGATATTTTTTCAAGGGCTTTTCATGTTCTTGTCTCCGTCATCTTAACATTGACATCTCCAATGGCATGTTGTCTTGGAGGTTTTATAATGTTTTTGGATATTCATACATGAAGACAGTGGAGATTTAAAATTCTCTCAAGTACCATGATAATCTTATATATGGTTGTACATATAGTTTCACAAGATGTATAATCAACTTTTGAGACTAGGTTTTTGATGGATATCCCCACTGTCCTAAATTTATTACTATCAAATTCCTTTTCGGGATGTTTCAAAAGAAGGGGCTGGATATTGATCTAACCCTTTTGTTTTGTACATTGGTCCTCTGCATGAATGATTTAGTCGGTCTTCTAGTTATGTGCTTTTATGCGGCAAAAATTTTCTATGGACTTGCAAGCTCAATGACATGGTTTTTATTTCCACCCAGGCTCGTGAGTTTGCAAATGAACTTCGTGCTAGTACCAAAGCCTCAAGGAATCCAACCGTCTGGCTTGATGGCTCCACTGGCTCTAATCAGAGTGCTAGCAGTGCAGATACGTCTACAGTTTCTGAGGCATATGCAAAAATGCTGACCATTTTTATTCCACTCCTTGTGGATGAGGTTGTAATGTGATTTCAAATCTTTTATTTATTGTTGCTTTTGCTCCTCTCTTCCTGACAAAGATGCATGCTTTTAAAAATTCGGTACTGGAGCTCAGAGTTCTTTCTTTGCACACTTCATGTGCTTTGAAGTCCCAGCTCTTGTTCCTCCTGGTGGTCTTGCCAATGGCAACAAAACTATACCCACTGATGATGATAATGATGATGATGATTTGGGCATCATGGACATCGATGATAATGACAATGCTGGTAATCTTCATTTTTTATTTTTTTTTTTGCAATTTTTTCCTTTAGCACATTGACGATAGTCATCCTTCCCTCAAAATTTTGTAGGTAAAAAATCTGCAGATCTGCAGGCATTAAATGAGTCACTTCATGATTTGCTTGATGGGATACAGGTATTCTTGATTTGAATCTGCAACTGTTATTCCTTAATATATAGCTCAAGTTCTTGCCCCTCCTGTTGACATTTTAGGAAGATTTCTATGCTGTTGTGGACTGGGCATACAAGATCGATCCTCTACGTTGTATATCTATGCATGGAATTACAGAACGCTATATTTCTGGTCAAAAAGCTGATGCAGCAGGGTTCGTGCGTATTTTACTTGATGACCTAGAAAACCGAATTTCTACGCAATTCAGTCGTGTAAGTTATAATGTTCTAATTAGATAAATCAATTCCTGAATTAGTAAAAGGTATAGGGTCTGTTCTCTACGCATATATATAGTTTTATAACGAAGGGTGGTGGGATGAGTCTGTGTTTGTGGAGGGGGGCGGTTTATCTCTTGGTTGGATGGAAGCTACAAAGTAAGCCTAAGATAGAAATGAGCCAAATATTAGCTCTGTTTTCTACGTCCTCCCTCACTAATGGAAAAAGATGAGAATGCTAATTAATCTCTATTTTGCCGCTCTCTAAGAGACATTCTTAGGATTGCTTAATCCTTGCTTAACACATTACTGTCACTTAATAATGTCTAATGACAATATTTGAATAGATTTAAAAACTGTGTTATAGAATGTGTGGAAAAGATACCAAGTTTATAGTTTATTAATGAAATATGGGTGACACACATGATTTTATGCAAATTTAGGCAGATAAAAAAACTTGTTTGTTTGACAACATGGTGTTCATCCACCTAATACATATATTGTGTATTCAGTTTGTGGATGAAGCTTGTCACCAGATCGAAAGAAATGAACGAAATGTTCGGCAGGTTGGCGTCTTGTCATATATACCCAGGTAAATCACCTAAATGTTTTATTATTTCTCAACTGTCATTCTCGTTTTATTTTGGGCTTGTGAATTGTAGTCAGTTTTGAGGTTGGTTAGTGCATTTTATTTTATTGATATGTTTGCTCACAACAATTGTGAACTCTCGGGAGAATATACATTGATATTATTGATTATTCTTTCATTCAAAGTTTCATCCCATGGCAATGGCTTTTCCCGGATGAAATGAATTTTGGATTCATGGAACAGGATAAAAGATTTCCCATTCCTATGATTCAGCGATGGATAAAAGGGGAAAATACCCGAGATGAAAGAGTAAAAGGAATGTCAATTGATGTAAATAAAATGAAATAGAGGGATAATTATTTGACTTACTGGTGTCTATAAATAAGATGGGAATTTTGTATTGGGACCAAGGGAGTAGTATTCTTTGAAGAAAATTGACCAAAAAAATCCATTTTTTCTGTATGATATTCAGATATTAATGATGTGTTGACCTGTATCATGTGTAGGAGTTGTAATCAAGACTAGGAGTCTCTAAAATATAAAATACTCTGAGAAAAGAAATAGAAAACTTGAGGTATTTTTTAACTATAAGCATAGTTATTGAAAGCGCGCCTAAGGCGCAACTCTTAGCGCCTCTCCATGTAGAGGTGGGCGCGCGCATACACATGAAAATCTTATTTTTAAATTTTTTTTTAGTAAAAGTCTAAAAGATGTGTTTTGAAGGCCAGATAACATAAAATACAGGTTTAGAGTAGAGAATTATAAGAAAGCTAATATCTCTTAAGATTACAAAAATATTTTAAAAATATACGAAAATAATATTTTAGAATAAGTAAAAAAAATTCTTAGTCTTCATTGTTATTCTTATTAAATGGGTTTTTTTTCCATTCCGTTTACTATTATGCAGTTTTTTTAGAGTTAATTCTCTGTAAGAAGGCATGCGCCTTAGGCACTCGGTGAGCTGTTGCGCGTAGGTGTTCCTTGGAGCCTTAATAACTATGACTATAAGAATATTTGCTGCAAATTCTTGTTCTTGGTGTATTTGCTTGTGGATGCTTCTAAACATGCTAATTGAGTCTATGAACTTTATGATTGACAACCATATTTCCAATGTTTCCTTTTACTCGCATTGTAGAGAATAGCTTTTAAGTGAACTGAAAACCTTAGTATTTTAGAGAATATTTCTCATTTAGCACCATCCATGTAGAAACTGTGTAGCTAATTAAAGCAGCAAAGATTATCTTTTCGGCCAGAAAATTTAGTAATTCAGATAATTCACAATTTTATTGCATCGGTATACATGCTTTTCAAGATTTTGTTTAGGCCTTTACCAGGTCTTCTTTTTGTTATTGACTTATTGGTATTATGTGTTTTATACCCATTAAACATTATCTGTGCTTAGATTATGGATCATAAAATCAAGTGTGATCAAGTTCCTATTAACTCTTGTGATGTTGGATGGGGATTTGAGGGTGTTAACTTATTGTGTTCAAATTTCTCACATAATGAAGATGTTCAGGATAAAGTTGATTGCTATGAATGAATTTTTGTACCTTTATTCACAAACGAAAAGAACCAATTAAAAACTGAGTTGTTGTTCCTCTGGAAAATTTTAACTTCACATTTCTTATTTCCTTGGGTTTGGTATTTATGTACATAATTTTGTCTTTCTTCAACTTTATTTCTTCATAATATGTGCAGTGCTGCTGCTTTCTTTCTCATTCAATTTTTGTCACATGAGTTTTGTTGGGTTTGTTTTGGTGTAGATTTGCTACACTTGCAACCCGCATGGAGCAATACATTCAAGGACAGTCGAGGGATTTGGTTGATCAGGCTTACACGAAGTTTGTGAGTGCACCCCTTAAAATCATCTTTTAAAACATAATAGTGATGTGTGGCAGTTTCTTTTTTAGTCTCCTCTATAATGTAATATTTATGCATGCAATGATGCTTTCTAGTTATTTGTTTAAAAAAGTGCAGGAGAGAAAATATATTCCCTTAGTTTCGACTTTCGAGAAGTCAGTTAATTGTGGGATGTGTGACTGCTCATAGTATTCTTTATTTGGAATTCACCTGCTCTATTAATTATATTACGCTTAATGTGACCTTATTGCCGTTTTGTACATATATACTATCACAAAATTTAAGGGACGAAATTGGAATCCAGTCATTTAATTCTCTTAGTCAACTGCAAAATGATAAATATTTTGGAATTATACTTCTCTAGAAAAGGCAGTTAAAGATCGTAGGGAGTAGTTCATGAAGAGGAACATCTTACCAGATCACATAAAGAGTAATATGAGAATAAGAATATACTAGATTCAGATATGTGATTGACTATCTAAATATTTTTCTATAGCAGCATCGGAGCGAATATAATTGCCCTTAATTCTATATGTGAATTATTGTGGGAGGTGTGATAACTTTTTAATAATCTGTCCTCTTTTGAAATTCTAAAGCATTACCAATTCTATTTGGTCACAAGAATCCAACTACTACATTGTTTGTTTAATATCTAATAGTACATGAAGAGGAACTATTAACACTCTTTTGATTTGTAAATGAAGAGGAACAGTTTGGAATTATTATAGTTTGTAAATGAAGAGGATTGGTTTAAATTGATTATAACTTGTCCTAAAGGGTGACAAATATCAAGGAATGTTTTCAAGAACACCATTAAAACCTTGCCTGTATGTGTCGTTCAAATAGAAGATGAAACTGAGAATAAGTTGAAACAAGATCTGGTTTTGTCATAAGTAACAGTTGAAGAGATATATCAATTTTTTTTTTCATGTGCAGCGGAGGTAAGAATCATGCTGGAGTTGCTTCCTAGCAGCTCATTTTGTCTGATAGTTTTAATTAAGAATATGTTCATCATGTAAAAAATCACTTCCTAGTTTATCCATGTATTGGGATTGCCTGAGGTTGTTGAAAGCTTAATTTGGCAGGTGACTGTAATGTTTGTTACATTGGACAAAATTGCCCAAGCAGACCCAAAATATGCAGATATTTTGCTTTTAGAGAATTATGCAGCCTTTCAGAACAGGTATTGAAATCAGAGTGCAGTGTCATGTCACATGTCTTCTACTTTTTGGTACCTAGCAATATGTTTATTTTGTGGACTTTACTCTTATATTCACAATCTGTGATTGGAATGTGCAGTCTGTATGACCTGGCCAATGTTGTGCCCACTTTAGCGAAATTTTATCACCAAGCAAGTGAAGCTTATGAACAAGCATGTACACGCTTTATAAGCACAATTATACTATATGTAAGTACTCTTTCATGCGTAACAATTATTCCTCTGCTCCTCAATCTCACTTATCATCTCTTCAGCTTTCGTTTTAATGAAAGATAAGCTAAACCTGTGGAGTCACACAAGGACCCCTAACTAGTTACTAATTTAAAATGGGCATACATGGCATCAAGCTGAGGTCCAAGTTTACAAAATAGTTTCGTCAGCTTGACTGTGACTTTGGTGCTTCAAGGTCAACGACTAAATGGTAAAAGGAAACGAGACAAAATGAATAAAGAAGTAACATTTCTTTTGCACATTGGAACTCATGTTCTAGCTTGAAAAATATGGATAAATGTAAGAAATCCATAATATGAACTTTGACATCTTTTTTTCATTTCAATAAAATCCTAATCAGCTGATGAATTTGCCTCATTGTTTTCTGCTGGCATAAATATCACTGATACACACATTCAGCATAGTCACGATGTTGAAATTGTTTGTGGTCTCCAAGTTATGTGGCCTCTCTTTTGCTTGATTTGATATGTTAGTGACGCTTCAACTTCTATCTCCCTCTCTGGTGTTCAATATTGAGTTAAAACATACCATTTTTCCAGAGAAATAATTCGAAGGATCTTGTATTGGGAATCTCCTAAGACACCGTTACTTGCCACTTCTCGATTTGCTTTTGAATATCCATGACCATATATTGATAGTTCAAATTGAATAAATACAGTCATAATTTTTTTATTAGTTTGATTTGATAGGATCTCGATATTGAAATTTATCTTTTTAATGCAGCAATTTGAAAGGCTTTTCCAGTTTGCTCGCAGGATAGAGGATTTAATGTACACAATTACCCCAGAAGAGGTTAGCCTGAAGCATATGCCTTATTCAACACAAAAGATTTTAATTCCTTTTCTTATTTGGCGCTTCTTATTTATACAGTGGTATAACTTCTGTGACATTTTTCTTGTTTGAAACTTCCTTGATGCTACTATATATCATAGTACAGGTGTGCCCATAATGTATAATTTCTTATGATTTATTGGATAGGGCTGTTGTCCATTAAACACTAGTCACACATATGTGGTATTTTAATTAATACTCCCTCCGTCCATAATAAATAGTCCACGTTACCTTGTATGGTTGTCCACAATATATAGTCCACTTTCTTAAAGTAGAAACAATTATAATTATTATTTTCATATTTTATTCTAATACACTTACGTTTAACATCATATCAAACTAATACACTTACTTTTACACATTATATCTAAACTAATATACTTACTTTTACACATCACATCTACTTTCTTAATAAACGTGCACAACAAAATTGATGCATTTATCATGGACTGAGGGAGTAGTAGATATTCTCATCCATGCATAGTGCTGTTATTCTAGCCGAGTGAGCTTGAGTACCTAAAGCTCTAGGTTGGCTCGGCTCGTTAAGCTTGTCTAACTAAAAAGAAGACTCGGCTTGTATCTTATAAAATTATACTCGGCTCGTTTACCCAAATGAGCTAAGCTCGAACTTGAGCTTGAGCTATTTTTAGTTTGCAAATTTTTGTGCTTGAATATACTCAACCCTAAATCATTAACAATTGATATATACTTAAACATAATCTGAAATTTAGAACATAAATAATCAATCCATAAAATATAAAACATCAATTCATCATCCTAGATATTCTGTTACATCAACACAAATCAACAAAATAAAACTCAAGTTTGTTCTTCTATTCTTTCCAACTCTTCCTCACTCATCTCTCGTCCACAGTTTTTTCAATGTCAACTTTTTGATCAACATTTTCATTGACTCGATCCATACACTTGAGCATGAACCTTCATGTGAGTTGAAAAGGGACTGGACATCCTGTTATACTATAAAAGAATGAAAAAATATTGAAGAACTCCACCATCCTACTAACATAAGTAGACAATTAACAATTCCAAATATATCTTTCAGAAAACAGGAATACAGTAGACAATTGACAATTCCAAATAGCATCCACAATATATTTTCTTTTATAAGAATAGAATAAATTAACATAATTAAATATTTGTAATTGGCAAAAAAAAAAAAAAACACACTATATTCATAAAAAAAGAGCACTGTATTGGTCCTGGAGCTGTCCTCAGAATCAGGACATAAGGCAGCTCAGATGGAAACAGATGCTTCAGACAGTGATAGGGTCCATTTATTTCGTTCCAAGGCTAAGTTTAACATAACGAATTTGAATCAAGCACATACACTAATAGTGGATGATGACAGACTGCCAAGAATTTAAGTGAAATGAACTTGAATATGCAAGATGGGATAAAAAGACAATAATAATAAAGCCACCGAGTCAATCCACAATTGCTGTATGCATTCATCAGTTCATGGAAAGCAGACAAAACTTGGTCATTCCTGGAAATGGCTCTTAGATTTTTAGTTCAGAACTACTTGTTTACTGCTGATATCATGTCAGGATTAGGAAGGCCAAAAAGTGAATCCAATATCAACTAATCACCAACTCTATAACGTGGAATTCAATATATTTATTATTTGCTTCTTTGGAAGGTAAATATTTTTAATGTTACTGAACTTTGGTAAACTTTTAAGTCACCTGTGATACTCATTCTGTAATATATGAAAGCTGAATCTGTAATGAATCCAACATTAATATTAAAAATCCAACAAGAAAAATCACTATTTATCTAAATCAATGCAACTATTTTCAGTAGAGATTTGAATAAATAATTACCAGTTGACAAAATAATAAGTGGTGTTGATTTGATGAGATATCTGGACACATCAACAGCTCAATAGAAGAGTGAATGTATGGGGCTTAGTAAATGCGCTGGTGGTCTGATCTGGCCGCGGTGGCTGGGTGCCGGTGGTGGCAGGGTGTGGTGTGTTGCGGCTGTGGCTGGGCTCCGGCAGCGCGGTGGCTGTGCTCTTGGGGGCTGGGTGCCGGCCGAAGATATCAGAGATGAACATGGTCGTGTGAGATAACTCTGCTTGCGATTTGGAATTAGGGCTAGGAAATTAGGAAAAAAATAATAATAATATCATGAGTCATACCTATATTTATGTATTTACAAAAAAAACCCTATATTTTCGAGCAATTTCGAGCCTAATGAGTAGCTCGTGAGTTGGGCTCGGCTTGGCTCGTTAACAAAATTGAGCTTTAATGATACTCGAGCTCGGCTCGTTTAGCTATTCGAGCAAGTCGAGTCGAGCTCACGAGCAACTCATTTATTTTAACAGCACTATTCATGCATTACATTTTGATGTTTTAAGTTCAAAATCATGTTATGTCAATGCCAGGGTTCAGTTTTTGTTTTTTAGAGTTCTATAGTTAGATAAACACAAAGTGAAAAATATTTCAAAACTTTCAGATCCCGTTCCAGCTTGGGTTGTCAAAAATGGATCTGCGCAAGGTTGTAAAATCAAGTCTATCAGGGGTATGTAGTTCAATTTCGTAACTTTTTGATTTGTCATATGGTATGAACTGTGTTTCCTGAAACATATGCTACCCTTCTAGGTTGACAAGTCTATCAGTGCAATGTATAAAAGACTACAGAAGAATCTGACCTCAGAGGAACTGCTGCCTTCATTATGGGATAAGTGCAAGGTATTTATTCAAGCTTGAAAGTATATTTTTCACAATGATAAAAATCAATTATATTGGTGCACGGGGTAGCATACCGTACTGAAAATTTTGGTATGCATTTCTGCGCACCGATACTTTACCAAATTTTTTGGCGGTATACTAAAAAAGCATACCGCATACAGTACTGAGTTGATATTTTGGTGTATACCGATCCATACCGAAATGCCAAACATATTGATATACCAATCACAACGGTATCTACTGCCATACCGGTCCGTACTGAAATAATTAAAGTAGGGTTTTAATTAATTATTTAATATAAAAATAAATTAAATATTTAATTTTAATATTAAATTATTGGCACGGTATATACCGTCATATACTGAATAAGTCGGTATATACTGAATACCGAAAATATTTCAGTATACGGTATATATCGGCTTATACCGAAATTTTTTAAATATTTTGGTATTTTTCTGTATGATAAGTGCAGTGTACCAGTTTTTTTGGTATTTGCTACATCCCTAGGTGCACCTTATTGTACTATAACAAGATAATTGCTAAAAAGTTCTTACCATGTGAAACACCCAAACGTCAGCCCGTGCGATCCATCCTAGTGTGATATGATTCTGATCGTAGATATCTTTCGTCGTATATGAATTAAAAAATCTAATGTTACATCAAAATATATTCTGTATTCATCTGACTGTTGGATGATCGTAGAATTGGATAACCTTGTATGTTCAAGAATTTATACAACCAAAATCCAATTACTAATACTCTCCTATTTACAATGGTTCTAATGAACTTACCCAATGATCCCGGAGCATTTTATAAATGCCTTTTAAGCATGGATTGGAGGCTGTTCAGATTCACCATTAACAATTTGTAATTTTTACTACTAGCTTCTTGTTATCTTTTAATTTCAACTTTTTCGTTCAGTACAATCGTAAATGGGGGTGTTCGAGGTGGGCCTTGCTTGTGGCTTAATCTGAGAAAAAGTTTTAGAACATTATAAGATCATTTCTTATACGTCCTATACAAATTATAAAAACAAAAACTACAAGGGAATTCTATAGGAGGGCAAACCCCACGTACCTTTTTATAAAAAATCCAAATAGATCCATAGAAATGCCCCTGCTAAGATCAGAAAACTGATTGGAGCAGCTTTATTGATTAGATAATCTGCAGCTTTAGTGCCTTCTCTGTATATATGAGATATTTAAAAATCGAGATGTTTGCCAGTTCCAAAATGTTTGTGATAAGATGTTCCAGTTTCCAAGAGCTCAGTTGTTTGGATGACCAGGCATTATGCTTTTAGCATCAGGTTCGGACCAAATATTATTCAGCCCATGTCAATTGTCCAAACCCTCATCCACAACTTGCACTACAGCTTGAATGCTCTGTAATACTCCTAGATAAGAAAAGAAGTAAAGATAAATGACCAAAAGCTCCAGCAATGGTTACCTTAGAATTCAACTTACGCCAGTTGAAATGAGGAGATTTTCATAGGGCTATATTGGGGTCCGATGTTCTCAGAAGGATAGGAGCTTTCCAGGATTAGCTGTATTAATATCACAGTTCCAGAAACCAATAATAAGAACCTTAACTTAAACCAAAACAATGGCCAAAAGTTAAGGATTGACTCCAATTTATATAATCATTTACAATTTCTTGTGGATTTGATGTTGGATCGTAACAATAGAATCCCCTAAAGCTGGACCTCCACGGACGGCCCCTCCAGGTGGCAACCCCCCTGGCCCCATCATCGGGTAGCCCCATTTCGCAACTCGTCTGAATTTTCCCGCAAATGGTGCCAATTGTTAGGACTTAGGAATATAAGTTAGGAGTCTAACTTAACCCAAAACCTTAGTCAAATAAGGTTCGACTCCAACTATATACCCATCCACAATTTCTTATGGATTCATTGTGGGATCATAACAGACTTCTAGTCCACCTTCATCTTTAGAATCCATCCAATCGGAACAATGAAATATCCTGTTGTTAGTTGAACCCCTAAACAAACTGTTGTACATAGATGATTTCTTTGTATGAATGTTTTGGGGCCCCATTGATTCTCAGAATATAATTAGGGATGGTGGAAAAACCGTAGTCTGAATGAGAGCAACTAATCTTCTGCTAATGCTAAGAAGTGTTCTATCCTAACTGAAATTCCAAAGCATCTTAACTAATTTCAAATACACAATTGATATGTTCTTTTTGTTGTCTAATTACACATTTCATTCTTAGTGAAGCGGAGATGAGTTGTCTTCTCAAGGATTTTACTAACTGTATTTCCAAACCAACTGCAGAAGGAGTTTCTTGACAAGTATGAAAGTTTTGCTCAACTTGTTGCTAAAATTTATCCAACCGAGTCGATTCCCGCAGTTTCAGAAATGAGAGATCTACTTGCGTCTATGTAGGAGGATTGGAGCAGTCCATCTTGTAAAGTTTTGTTATCTGTATAAAGTTGTATTGTCATAATCTTCTTCTCCTTTGTATTGTTTGGTGGAAGCTCCAATTTGATTTATTCAGACCGTTGTTAATTGAGTGATGAAAATCTATTGAGGCCATGCATGTATAATATCATGAGAGGGATGTTTGCATAATATAGTATGTTTACTAGAAGCCTTACTTTCTTTTGAGTTTTAGCCCGGGAGGCATCATGCTTTGACTGGAGATTAATGTTCTACTAATGAATAAAGTTTGTGTTGCTTTGCTTGCTTTGTCTGGCCTTGGTATATCTGCTCTGGGTCACGTGGTAAAGAAATTAGATGCACATTCTTTTAGCAAAATCTTCAATTTTTTTGGGGTAAAAATCCGGTTAAAATGGGTCCCGGGATGGGTTCGGAATAAAAAATTCTCTGGATCTATGATGTGTCCTGATGAATCCGCCCAGTATAGTATAATATTATATATTCCATTTGTCCACCAAATATATGCACATTTTTTTGCACGTGGTTTAAGGTAATATGTTGGAGGATATTTTAGAGTATTGAGAGGTTCGTTTATAAATAAATATCATATTTGTGGAAAGTGCAAATGATGTAGTTTTCAAAAATATGATCTTTATTTATAAACGGACCTCACAATACCCCTAAACATCCTCCGACATATTGCATTAAACCACGTACAAAGAAAGGTGTATATATTTGAT
>JAPKLY010000027.1:1672779-1788272 GCA_026898435.1 Prunella vulgaris
TACTATAAAGTGCTAGTGTACTATTGATAGTGGTACTAGTGTTCATTATAATTGAATTACTAATCTTCATAGTGTGAAACACTTAAACAATATAAATATCACTTATACATCATCATTATTATGATTATTCTTAAGATACATTACAAAGATATAGACCTGATTTCAACTTACATTTAAGTAGTATCAACATTAGTATTATAAAGTGCTAGTGTACTATTGATAGTGGTACTAGTGTTCATACTATTTGAATTACTAATCTTCATAGTGTGAAACACTTAAACAATATAAATATCAATTATAAAACGAATTACAGAATTATAAAAATTATAAAACGAATTATTGATATTATAACTTGATGTGTATCATGATATTATAAATTGATTTGTATCATGATATATAAAACGAATTATTGATATTACAAAAAAAAAATTGACCAATTAATTTTAAATCAGGAAATTTGATCTATGAAATTAGATTGAATTTTTGAAATATTAATGAATTTAAAGTTTGAAATTTAAAAATTTAAAATTTCAAAAACATGTACAACCAAATAATTATATAAATAAACCTTACTATAGTTTCATTTAACTTATAATAAGTATATTTTTGTGGCCATTATAAATTTTTAAATTTTAAATAACCCGTGTATATATTTTATAGGTGTGAATAAGTATATTATTTTAAAAAACTAAATCTCTTTATATGAATTATAAAGCCAAGATAATCTAAAATTTGCGTTAATTCATACTATTTAACACATTTTTATAAATTTAACAACATTCCCTCAAATGTATACAACAATTTTAATCGTAAATATTCACTACATAAATTTATCTATACATTAAAATTGGAATTTGAATTTAAAAATCTGATATTTTTAAATTATCATTTATTATCATCAATCACTTTGATCAAGGAATTGTAAGGTGTGAATAAGTATATTATTGTAAAATTTTTTTACAATAAATAAATCTTTCTATAGTTTCATTTAACTCATAGTTTCATAAATAAATTGTTTTACATAATGATAGATCCGTTGTTTATAGAATATGTAAATAAATTACTAATTCACATTTGTAAAAAATTTAAATATCTTAATTCTAATTTATTTTGGGATATATTATATATAGGTCAAAAAATTTTATTTTAATTAATATTTTTGTAATTCAAATAAATTATATACATTGATCGTCTTTTTAATTCAAATAATTAGCGTTTAAATTGGATATTTTTTTATTTTTCAGTTTGATTTATTATTCTAATTTATTTATTACGAATTTTAATTTTTTTAATTAAATTATCACTAAACCATGAATAAGTAATTTTCCAGAATCAATTTAATAAGATTCTAATTTGAATTAGAATTTGAATTAACAAATTGATTATATTCTAGTTAATTGTGATATATAGAAACATGCGAAGTGTGGGAGAGAGTGAGTATTAATTAACTGTCGGCATAATAATTAAGTCTCACCCTAATTTCACTCATCCACAAACCCATTTATTAAAGCATAAATATAGTTTAATAATTTTTTTTAACTCCCACCCTAATATATTTTCAATTTTTTTTGTTAACTTATCATCTGAGTGGAATATATATTTTTATAGTAAAATTATTTTGAAAATTTTAATTCATACGAATATGTTGATTATTATTATTTTTTAAAATAAATGATTTAATTTGAATTTTTTTGAAAATAAATAATTTACTTCGAGATTAATAATATATATAATTTTAAAATAAATCATTTAATTTGAGAAGGTTTGTTGAATATAAAATTTGTAAAAGAATTTAAAATGGAAGAGGAGAAACTATTGAAAGAGATTTAAGAGGACAATCTTTACCGTATTCATTAATTAATTTTAGTTGACAGTTGAGTGTTGCATTGAAAATACAATTTAGCAGAGAGAAAATTGAAGTGTAAGTTTGAATTTATGAGAGAGAAAATTGAAGGGTAAAAATGACATTTAACTTGTGTCTTAATTTATTATTTCCAAAATTATCCTTGTCTGGATGTATGGATGTCTGGATATTTAGCACTGTCCTAAAATATAGTTTGATATCCTTCATTGTAATCATATTAATATCATGTATATTAATTCTATCATTTTTCAATGTAGGATGAGAATTTAAACACTTAACTAGGCACGCTTGGTTGGAGGTAATGACTAATGAGGGTGAGGAGTGAGAATATATGAATTAATAAGGATTCAGTCTCATTAATAGTATTTGATATTATTTATTATACATGAATGAGATCATAAAAATATATTAAATGAGTAAGTCTCTTGTGCACCAGTTACACGATGCAACTCAAGTTCATTTTTTAAAAGTTAAACAAAATACTGCTGAAAAATTAAATGCAAAACAATAAAAAAAAATTAAAACAACAAAAATGCTTATGTAGAGCGGTTTTTTAACAATTTTCTGAACTTAGAAAGCTGTCGCTTGGAGAGTTATTATAATTTCGCTCTCTAAGTGAAAAAATAAGAATTTTTTAAGTTTAAGTGTAAGTCTGTATTGTTATGATCATGGATTAAGAGTTGGAAGCATTTCAATAGGAAAATTGGGATTACGGAGTGGTTAGGAGATCTTTTAAGAAGTTTGAGATATTGATGAATTTAGCTCTGATTTTTATTGATTGATGTGTTCATTGATGTAAGGGTTGAGTACCCCCTTGTACTCAGCAATTTCTATTAATGAATGACTTTTTTTACCGTTCAAAAAAAAAAGTGTAAGTCTGTATTGGTGGTGAGATGACTCTATTCTTGCGTTTTTCCAAGTTGAGGTGTACGATTGATTGTTCTAGAAGGCAAACTACAACCAATTTATGTGAATATTTTAATATTCATTTATTATTTTTAACAATTTTGTGTAATGGAAATGATCACATGCTCGATAGATATTAATTTATATGTCCACCATTAATGTATTAATAATACATAAATAAGGTCGTGGTTCACTATTATTCAACTTGATTACTTAGATTTATTTATTAATTATTATCAACATTTACGAATTTATGTGTAAAATTATATCCATCGATCGGTGGATATGTGATACGGTAATACCTAAATAAATTTTTAGTTAATTAATAAGGGTAACTTTTTGGTTTAAAAAAAGTAATTAATTTTTGGTGATAAAACGTGTACAAGTGATTTTTAAATACATTTCTTGAATTAAATTATTCATCTCCACATACCTATATATATATATATACACACACATGCATATAAGCTCCAAAATGCATATGCAGATTCACATGGAACTCACATGATCAAACTTTCTTGAAAACAACATACATACTCCAAAATCCCGGTAATTTTATTTCAATGTTAAATTTCACCATATATCTATCTACATCCTTTAGCAAAGAGGAACTTTTGGAAAAAGACAGATTTGGAATTAATGGAACTCAATAATGACACAAAATATGTTGTTAAAAACAAGACACAAAATATGTTTATATATATACACCGAGTTAATTACGTTAAAATTACAAAAGCTAATGATTGTAATTGAGTGAGAGAGAGAGAGAGAGAGTAACACGTGGAAGAGAATATCATGAATACCTCAAACTAATCATCATTAATTAGCCACTAACAGTCTAACCCTACGAAAATCTAAAGAAAAAAAAAAGGATGACCAAATTAATGATCACTTTTATATCATAAGAGAAGTAAATGATCTCCAAAAACCAAAATAAAAAGCCAGCCTCATTTTTTTACATAATCACGCAGCACAATATATCCAAAATTACCTTTAATAATATTATGCATGCATGAGAGAGAGAGAGAGATGTTAAACAATTAATTTGAGCCATAAATTGTTGTTGATTAGCGTTAATGATCATAATTAATGTAGCGGCATGTTGTGTGCTAAGATTTGGTGTAATCCGCGGAGTCTTTGTTGAAGGTAAATCGATTCGGATAAAAGCCGGTCCGAGTCTCTCTGAACCGAGTGGCAATCATGGGCCTGAAAACCGAGCCGGGTTTTCAGTTCGCGGTTCTCAAGTTTAAGCCGGTTTACGTCGTTCCTGAGATCTTCGTACATCTGCTTCTTTCTCCACCGTGACCGCCGGGCAGATTCCCTGTTAGAAATCATGCGCCGACGCTTCCGTTCCTCGGCGGAGTAAACCGGTCTGCTCGTCTCGGAACTGGACGTTGAATGCACGGCCGGTTCTTGGAAAAAGGAGAGGAGTTCACGAATTTCATTGTCTTCAAGAACCGGGAGTTGGAAATGAACCGGGGACATCATCATGGGCTTTTTTGTTGATGAACCGGGGGAGGGAAAGAGGGGAAAAGGGAAGAAGTGAAGTGAGGGAGATGGGCTTTTATGGAGGAGGAAAGGTGACATGTGGGTCCCACACGTATTTGAGCTTTGTAGAAAGGAGATTATAACTTTAACAAATGAGGGAAAGAGAATAGCTAAAGTAGGTACATACTAATCTTTAATAAAAAGAAGTTAGGAGTTCGACCTAGAAATTGGAAGACTCACTAGGGTCTCTATATAGGCGTACGAATTTTTTTTAAATTATTGTAATGTTGTATTGCATTTGTACGCCCCTTTTAAATATGGTGTGCTTTTTTAACATACGTATTTTGATTTTATGTAGAGAATTCGATTGTCACATGACGAATTAAATTAATAGATACTCGAATTTACTATACGAATTCTATTTGATACGGTGCACTTGATGCACAAGAAATATACTCTTAAAAAAGAATATTTAATAGAAATGTGAATATGTATATTCTTATAATAATATAATCTTGTTTGATGTGGATCAAGGTATAAATACACTGGATAATAATCAAAATTGTTTATTTTTTATCGTCAAATAAAATTTATTTATTCCACACTCTAATGCAAATTAATTAGTTCGTATCATCACACTGATGAGGTGGGCTTTGAAGGTAACAATATTTCTCAATTTCTCAATATTATAATGCATTGTCTACATAATTTTGTATTTAAAATTTATATAATGTTCAATTTATACATCGCACTGGAGAATCACTGATATTAGAATAATATTGGCCGATGGAATAAGGTTGAAAATTCTTTGTTTCTTTTATTTTTAACTCCAATGTATGTATTTCCATTGTATCCTCTTACTTTTTCACAGCCTTTGTATCATTTTATTAACATTTTTTTAGAGTTTTCTAACAAATTTCCAACTTAAGAATCTTCCGGGTAAAAAAATTATAATTGGGCAAAAAAAAATAAAAATTCTACGCACCAAAAAACGGGCACTTTTGTGTGTGTGTGTGTTTTTTTCACAAAAATTATGTCTATTGGAAAAAGTAGAGAAGTTGTTAGAGGGTCAAAATCAGCTTTTTGGAGGATAAGAAGCTTAATGACTAAGAATGAATGTAGAGGAGAAAAATTAATTAATTAAAAGTGATTAAACAAATTAAGGCCATCATCATGTGGCTTACGGCTCTCCAAGTTTTATTAAACTTGGAAGGAGCCATGTGTGGTTTAATACTACAGTACTACTTATCATGTCTTTTCCTTTTCATGTTTTGTCCAAGCAATGGTTAGGTTAGGTATACATGGAGTTTGAATCACAATTCGTCCCATAACTATTTGACAAAATAGATTTAGTTCCAAAATTAAGTTTTTATCAGATTTAGTCCCAAATTTTCAAATAAGGTCCAATTTTAGTCCCAAAATTAACTTTTTATTAGATTTAGTCCCAAAATTTTATAAGGTCCAATTTTAGTCCCAAATTAAAGGTAAAAAGTGAAATAATATTAGATTTTACGAAATTTTTATATTATTTATATTATTTTATTAATTTTTTGTATTTATATTATTTTATTAATTTCATTAATTTTTATATTAATTTTCATTAATTTCGTTAGTTTTTATGTATTTATATTATTTTGTATTTTAGATTTTACAAGTTTGTATTTATTTCATTAATTTTTATATTATTTTTATAAAAGTGTATTTATATTATTTCATTAATTTTTTTGCTAATCGATTTTTTTTTACATATATTATGATTTTTTATATTCACTTTTCAATTTTATTTGAGGCTAAAATTGGACCTTATCAAAAAATTTGGGACTAAATCTAATAAAAAGTTAATTTTGGGATTAAAATTGGACCTTACAAGAAAATTTGGGACTAAATCTAATAAAAAGTTAATTTTGGAACTAAAATTGGAACTTATTAAAAAATTTGGGACTAAATCGAATAAAAAATTAATTTTTGGACTAAATCTATTTTGTCAAATAGTTATGGGACGAATTGTGATTTAATATGTTCGGTTTTATTTGCTTTTTTTTATTTTTCAACAAAGTTGTGTGTGAACAATTAATTTAATGTACTATAAATTAGTTTAAATAGTAGTATTACATTGCAATAATTAAAAAAAAAAGCAGTGACAAAAAAATTGTTAATATGATTACAAAAGTTTTAACAAATTAATTCCATTAATTTTTTTAATTATATAGACATCTTCATTTCGAAAATAAATTATTTGTATGTTAAGAAATAAATATGCCTACATTAATAGAAAATTAAAGTTGCCAATTCGTTTTTCATCACTATAAAAAAAATATGCCTATCACCACATTTTTTTCACATCATAAAATCAATGCCATGATAAATAAGTTGTACTCACATTGAAATCAATAACATAATCAAATAAATATGATTCATATGAATCGTACACAAAATATGCATGTATATGGATCGTGCACAAAACCCAAAACCAACAATTAATACACAAGTTGTAAAAAAAAAAAGATGGATAATTTTTTTACACTTCATTCAACAACAAAAAATGCACATTTTTTTGTAAAAATAACTATAATAAAAATTAGTATTATATATTTTATATTATCCAGACCGTGCAGATGTATGGTTGATATACTAATTTTTTACATATCAAATTTCTAGAGAAACTGTATATTATTAGAGTAGTAAATAATATGGGAATAATAGGGAATATTCAAGTTTTATTGTGATATTTTATTATATCACTAAAAAGTGTAGTATTTGAATTAACAATAACACATTAATTAATAGTGTTATAATAATCTTAAGTTAGGTATATTTTAATACATGTTATCACACTTCAAAATTTTTAATGCGAGCACAATTTATTTATTATGTTATTGATTTTATGATATGATAAAAAGAAGTGTTGTACATAATAAGCATATTTAAAAAAATGTGCGTGGCAATAAGCATTTTTTAGTAGTGATTACAATTTCTTTTTCTTTTAGAAAATTTCGTAGACAAGTTTAGTTTTTTAAGAAATTATTTATTTTTTGTAGTGTTACGTTGATTTATTAAATATATATTAATTAATTATATTTTAAAGTAAATATTATAAATGGTACTAATTATTCATTAAAAAATTATTAGTTGAAAAATATTAGTTATATCCACACCACAGTGAGATTTCTTCAGTGCTGTAACTTTGTAGTATTTTTCATGGAAGGGTTTATCTTTGTAAAAAAAAAAAACCACCCGAATTCTATAATGATAGAAAATGCATGGATTCTAATACCATGATTAAACAAAATTTCAAGTTACGAGGCATTTTTAGTTATTGGATTCTACTTATTTTAAGATACGCCTCTTTATTGGATTCTACTTATTTTAAGTTAGGTTTCACTTAATCCCATATAAATAACTTAAAATAGAATTAGTTGAAATTATAATTTAAAGATTATTATTTATAAATTAAGTAATATATTTGATTAATGAATAAAAAATTAATTAGTAATATAAGATAATTTTATTTTAAATGTTTGAATGGTAGAATTTATAATAAAAAAATATGCAATTGATAATTTTATCTTTTATATCATAAATAAAATTGAAGTTAATTGTATACTTAACTGGTCATTTTTTTCAATATAAACGAGTTATTTTAGTAAAGATGAATACAACAGATTATTATCATACATCTACCCAAAGACAATATCATCTACCATTTATAATATAAGTAAAAAATTTGATCTAAGGACTTTTTGTTAATCTTGTATCTTTATCCATTAAACCAAATATCAAATTAAATAGGAATTAGTTTATTTCGGGTATCTACCAAACTAAAGAATGTCGTAGAGAGGATGTAATTGTCTAAACTTATTTTAAATATTTTATAAGTTTAACATTTTATAAAGTATATTAAGAATTTATAAAATTTTATTTTTAAATAGCTTATAAGTTAATGAATTGTTTAGCTAATACAACTTATAAGTTCTTTGTTAATTTATCATATTTTTTAAAAAAATGAATTTTAATAAAAAATAAATATTTTATGGGACATTTGCATATTTATTAAAAAAAACTATTATATTTATAAATTAGTTCACAATATTTGTATAAAAATAACTTTTTTACAAAAAATTAATTTGTAATTAATGTGAATTTTGTGATCGCAACTATGAACAGAGTAGGATTAATTCTTGCACCGACCGACCAGTAATTACTGGCCAAGTCAAATTCCTCAAGTTAGTAAAATTAATCTATGGTTTTTGTACTCACCTGCTTAGATCCCTAGGCTTTGTTTTTTAGCATTAATTAAAAGGAACTATGAATATGATTTTGCAAATTAAGGAGAATATTCCTTGTCAGGTTTTTTAGGTAAGTATTATTTAAATCTGATAAGCAGTTGGTTTCTGTTTATTCTTGCTAGAGAAGTGGTGGGTAACATGCATGCTCTCTCTCTCTCTCTCTCAACATCCAAACATATATATATTAATTAAATTCAGGTTTGAGCTTTATTTAACATGTGTATGTTTATGTTTTTCTCCTGGGTGGGTTTGTTTGTTTGTTTGTTAATTTTTGCATACAATAAGTAAGTAGGCTTCATGTGCGTGCTGTTAACTTATTGCACATAGCCGTTTGAATTAAACCTTGTCGCCTCATTCCTTCATTTTACTAACTATTTAAACAGTTTAATTATGCATGCAGTTTTTTTTTTTTTTTGTCTGCATGTTATAACATAGATTCTGTCTCCCTATATGTATATGTATATGTATATATTTTACGAAGGAAAAATAGAAAAGCTGCTCATGGATCATATGATGGACGTCGATCGGATCAAACAAAACATTTTCAGAAAAAACCGCCACAAGATATATAGAATTGAAACAGTACTAGCTCGCTTCCGATTCTTGGGATTGGCTTTACATTCAATTTGAGATTTAGAAGTATATATATATATATATGCTCCACTTTATATATTATAGCTCGCAAGATTTGATTTAGATTCTAAAATTGGTCAATCCATACAATCAATTCGGCTCCTGCTATTGAAGAGTGGATTGGTCCCCTTAAAGATTAGTTGGTGCTTGACCCAATATTGAATCATTAAAAAAAACACTTGTGTTACTATTAGGGCAATTATGTATTATTAACGTAAAAACAAGTATTATGTATCAATTCTTACAAAAATAAAACATTTATTCCTAGAGAGAAATGTATTTTAGTAGGACTAATTATTACATTTAAGGGCTCTTACGAACACCAATTAAAGTACATAGTTACAATTAAAGCTCATAAAATACAGGGGCAAAAAGTCCATGTTATTTACGAATCCTACCATCTACACAATTCAAAGAAAAAGTTATCAATCTGCCAAAAATCTTAGATGAACAGTGAACGTCACATCTACTTTAATTTGTAAAAGAATTCGCCCCGTATCAATTTTTACTTATCTCCCTCCTATTAAAAAAATATCACACCTCTCTCCTCTCTCTCGATTTGATTAGTGTGAAAAATTGCTCGAAATTCATATACTTTATTTGATTGGATTTCATGCATATTTTACACTAATTTTACTAAATGCACACAATTTAAAAAATAAAGTTAATATTATATTTATTTTATAAGAAAGTGAGAGTTTTTAGAGTTTGAGTCAATAGAAAAAAAAGCAATTGGGCCATAATAAAGGAGCAGCCCATTTGTAAAAAAAAAAAAGGAAGGGGAAGAAGAATTGAACGCACCCATTTGTTGAGAGAAGAAAGGCTGCAGGCCCATTTGGGAGAAAGAAAAACCCACAGCCCATTTCCAATTCAGGGCAGCAGCTTGGTGTCATGAAGAAAAGAACAGATTCAGCGAAAACAGGAGAGAAGAGCAGCGCATTAGGTAGCAGCTTTGAGAATTTTTTTAAATTTTTTTTTTTTCAGAATTTGAGAGAGAAATTAATTTAGGTTTGAGAGTCTCCACATATTTTTTTACCCATTAGGTGGGTTGTTGAGGGGAGTATTTTTTTAGTTTCAAGATTTAAGAGGATTTAGTCCCAAAATGTGCTTTAGGGTTTATTCTAATTTTTGTCTTATTTTGTTCATGAGTTTTTTCCTTTAATTTTGCAAAATTTAGGGTTGTAAATTGATGAATTAGTACTCTTAGTAATTTTAGGTGTTGAGATAATTGTGAATTTTGAGCTTATGTTTCAATTTAATTATTTCTAGTTAAATTTCATGATTGTTGTTGATTATATTGATGAATTTTTTTGTGCTTTAATTAATTTTTATGTCTAATTTATGTATGAGTTTATGCTTGCAATATTATTAGGATTGAGGGAGCTAAATGATTGCATGATGGTGAGTTGATAATTAATTATATACTTCTATTTACATTTTATGCATTCTAGAGAAGATAATTGGTTGTAAAACCCCGATCATTAGACATTGTAGCTCGAATTTAGGAAACAAAATGTGGAGGATTAGGAGGACTCTTTAGTACCGTATTTGGGAATACCTTAGTGTGAGGCTAATTTTCCTCAAATGGAAAGTATTGTCTTTCATAGCTTTTTACTCAATTGTGGTTATTATTAGCCTTGAATAATTAGTCATTTCACACCGTTGAGAAATTAATTAGAATAATTTAATTAATTCATTTGTTTGACTTTTATAATTTGATCATCACTTAAGTTACGTTCCTCTCTCCTTAACCCTACTTAAGGGTGGACGGAACGACATTCCGAATATTTTTTTGTCACACCGTTACCGTACCAAAATTTTCGATATCAAATAAATATCACATTGTTGTCATATTGAAAATTTTGGTATACTGAAATTTCAATACAGTAAAAAGTTATACCGTTTTCATACCAACATACCGAAATTTTTGATATGACAACAGTAAACCAATTTCAGCATATCATATTGTAGCGCAATTATTTTTTAAAAATCTGTATTTTTATTAAAAAAATATTTTACCACAGAATAAGATTCAAATATTCAAGACACTCCAACACAACAAAATAAGATTCAATAGTTCAACAAAACAAAAATAAGATTCAACACTTGAACACAACAAAATAAAATTCAACAGTTCAATACAACACACATTAAAAGAAACTCAATATGTTTGAATACTAAAATGATGCAAATCATGATTAAAGATAATATAATTCAATGACTTGTTGGATCTTCTCATCATTTTTTATGTCCAAACTTTCAAAAAACAAGAATTTAAGTAATTAAATGAGAATTTAATCAAAAATAAATTATTAGAATACCTTTCAAGATTTGTTAGGGATGTGTGTAATCTGTGTACGAGGTGAGAGTTAGAGAAAAATGGTGAACGACTTTTGGAGCTGTAAAAGAGGAATTAATGAAGAGCAAATGGAGGTAAGGTGGATAAGGGAGTTGACATGGACGTGGGGTGTGGTGATGTTTGATATGGGATGTGAGAGCAAGAGTCGGGCTAGGGATCAATGAGGATTTTGGAGAATTGGTAAATGGGAAAACATGTTAAAAAAAATTCACATGTTGGATTGAGGGATGAAGCAAGTGTAGTTTATTTTTTTTCTAATATTTCAATGATTAATATATAGGACTTGTGAAACATGTGTAATTATATATGCATCAAAAGTCATGAGCTTAATTTACTTTCTATTTTTCATACATGATTCACATTGATTTCGATTCATGAAGTCGAACCACACACCCACATGTGATGTACATGATTTTAATTTTTCTTTTGGAATATAAATGTAAAATTTGAGGGACTATAGAATAAATGAATATGTAAAATTAATGCCTTGAGGGACTTAGACTAGTCACATCACATTACATAAATATTAATTAATATTCCGTTCATACCACATTAGCACACCATAATTTTCAAATTTAATGCCATTAATTCAAAGCTTCGTAACTAGTTGGGGTCTTCAATTACATCTTTTTTTAATATATTTAACGGACAAAATTGCAAAATAATTAATCCAGTCTCTTTTTATATTATAATGTTAAAAGTAAAACAAAGTTGAATAAACGTACAGGATAAAATTATATCAATTAATTTAGATATATATTGATAACACTATTTCATATATATTAAATATATTCCATTAAAAAATATCCCCCTATATTTTAAATTTTCAACCATTTAATAAATATTGTTGAAGTATTAATTCCCGCGGGTGGTGATGATCAACACAATTAAGTCAAAATTTGAAACATTCCAGTCATTAAAATGCTTCTTTATATATAAATAAATAAATATATACATTCAAATTTGGCACGCTATATATATGTATTTAGTCCGTCCATATGGGCACACACACGGATTCGTGTATATATATATAGGTAAATTAAATATGGGGGTGGCGGCTTTTATTGAAGTTTCCCTTTCTTTGTTTAATAAAAGTCCCTATTTCAAGGAAAAGCCAACATCTACCCTACGCCACTTTAAATAAACCCATTTGCACACCCTGCTTTACGTGTTCTGTTCCTTTCGTTACATCATGTGAAATACCCTTTCTATATATAATAAAAATTTATATAAAAGTTCAACGATCATATATATTAAAAATTTATGAATTTTAAATTGGGTGTAATTGAATTTGGGTATTTTCTTTTAAAATTTGTATAAGTTAAAGTTTCAAGGTTTTCGCTCCCTATTATGTTATAATTTTGGTAAATACGTGTTATTATTAGGTAAAATTTGTGTTATAATCAGACTAAATACTTTTTTTTACATATACATCACTTATTTCTATAGAAATAATATTTTTTCATACAATATAAGAGCAAAATGTGTGTTATTAAAAGAAAAAAAATACACCATCCGTCCCAGCTCTTTCTTCAAAAAGACCAGGGCACACATATTAAGAAAATGTTGTAGTATATGAGTGTGAAGTTAAATAATAAAATATAAAAAATATATTTTATTAACTTTTGTGAGTGTAAATTATTTCCTTTTTAAGATGTGAAGAAAGAGTTGGGACGTCCCGAAATTGAAAAACAGGAAGAAAGGGTTGGGACGGAGGGAGTAAATTTTTCATAAATATATATTTACTTTTAATTATTATTTATAAAAATAAATTTAATATTAAATTATTATAATGGTATATATCAGTATATTGAAATATTTTTGGTATAAATCGATATACCAAAAATTTTTGATATTTCAATTTATACCAAAATTATTTTGGTATTTAGGTATATATATAGATATACCAAAGATTTTAAAATTTTATACTATAATAATATTTTTTTCAATATAATAAATACGGTATATCGATATTTTCAATATGTACTCCATACCTAATTGAAACGGGATCCCAAGGTCTCGAGGGGTTTCTATTTAGCCATTGTCTAGCGGGCCCATTCTAATGAATTGGGATTGATCCTGCATGCCGGAGTTGGGGTCTCCCGTGGCCGTGGGCACATAATAA
Source organism: Prunella vulgaris (assembly GCA_026898435.1). NCBI lineage: Eukaryota > Viridiplantae > Streptophyta > Magnoliopsida > Lamiales > Lamiaceae > Prunella > Prunella vulgaris. The sequence continues at coordinate 1,686,441 of JAPKLY010000027.1, forward strand.
TCAATGTTGAGATATGTAAAATAGCACAAAATTTTGGGTTCTAATTTTAAATATGGGTCGATCAAAATTAATTTTAAAATTAAAACTTAATTAAGAATGAATAGATGCATTCAAGTAGTTAAGTGCATCCAAGACACGATCCTAATTTACATTTACTTTTTATATGTTGCTTCTCCCGTTGTACTGTATGTTACTTATTTTACTAGTTTCGTTCGTTCCAATATATGTTTTTCATTTGCTTTTTATTTTTTTTGAAATTATTATTAATTATTTTTGTTATTTTTTACTATTTCTATTACTTTCCATTTCTTTTTATTATATTATTTCTCTTTTTATTTTTCATCACATTATTTATATATATTTTTATTTTTATTCATGTATCCAAAAGCAATAAATAATTTATATAAAAATAGAGAGACTATATTTTAATGGGATACAATTTGCATATCCAAAAAATATATAGAATGGGGTAAATCATTCCCCATCCACATGGACAACCTTACACAAAGACGCCCTTAAAATTTAACAAGTAAAAATATTTTTCCATATATATTTATACACGTGTATACATACATATAGATAGACTCTAAACCCGGGGGTGGGGTTTTTTGTGGGCGGCACACTGAAATTACAACGTGTACATATATCAGTGATTTGTCATTCAAGTTTATCCATCTATAAAGACAAAAATTTACATGAACTCGGGTTCTTAAATATCATTGTTATATGTATACACTATCACTGTTATGTATATTTATTATCACTGTTATGCATATGTACTATCACTGTTAAAAAATCAAGTATATTTTTATAACAGTGATAGTATATATGTATAACAGTAATAGTGATTACACATGACAGTGATACAAGTTCATGTGAACTCGAGTTCACAAGAAACCTACTCATCTATAAATAATTACTTTAAAAAAAAAATATGACCATCTATAAATAATAAAATTGTCTATTTCATTTGTTTTCCAACCAAAGTTTGAAAAAAAAAAAAATGTCGTTACTGACCTTTCACCAACAACCATTTATATATTCCAAATTCGCTTCTACTTCTAATTAATCGCACTTTATAAACTCATTAATCATTTAGTCCCAAACGAGAGAGAGAGACAAAGAGAAGAGGATATTTTTGTGCTTTTGAAGATCGATGAAGACCCAACACAACAAGTTTCTTCGGATAGTCACGACTCCGTATCGGGCCCTGTGCAAGGCCCGCGACTTCTACGTCAACAGCATGATAAACTGCGCCAACATGAACGCCGGCGGGCTGCAGCGCTCCTCGCAGGCCCCGGGCCTTCCGAGGAGCTTCAGCTCGGCCTCGTCGGCGCACTCCAACGACGACGAGGATTACCGGGAGCTGGTTCGGGCGGCGTCGGCCCGAAGCATCGGCAGCAGGGTTGATTTGGAGGTTAACGTCAATAAGATGAGGGCGGGCCCTGGGAGGGGGCCGCGGGCCTTGCCGCCGAGAAGCGTCAGTGTTGCGATGGGTAGAATAGATGAGGAAAACCCTATCTTCAATTTTGGTGAAGATGCTGCTGCTGATGGTAAAAATGTGAAGAAGGAATTGAAGTATCCCAGAAGTAAAAGTCATGCTGTGGGAAAAACTCCCTTTTGATTTTTGATTACTATTTTTGGATTATAATTGTTTGATTTAGCTTTTTAATGTTGTATAATTGTTTATGTCAAACTGGGAATGTGAGATGATTAATTTTGAAATTCCGTGACCTCTATATTTTTTTTTTATATTAATGTAGAGAATTCCATTCAAAGTTTATTTTAAATTAGACTAAAGATTTATTTAAATTAATTTATTTTAAAAATTAATTGTACTTTAAGTAAGAGATTGGAGTGAACAATTAGAGTTCTAAGTATTTAATTTTTTTTAGAACAACTTGAAATTGAATGAGAATAAAAGACAATGAATAATTTAGGCCTTGCTTTAAAATAGAGTATAATATAATTGATGGGATATATATTTTTAGGTATTTTTTATCTTTATGTGTACCTAAGTTAGTAAATCAAGTAGATTTTGAATTGAAAAATATTTCTAAATCCACCTCAAATCACTATAAATAAAGGAAGATTTGTGATGAAACTTTTGTGAATAAATTTTTTTTTTTTTTAAAAAAAAGAAGAAAGAAAGAAAGATTGGGGATGAAATTTTCGTCTAAAGAAGACGGAGATTTACGATAAAGTTTGGGATAAAAATTTAGGGGACACAATAAAATGAATTTTGCGATAAAAGTTTTAGCGGTTTGTTCTCACACGCAATCTTTGGACAGCTCAAGTGGCAAACGTGTCATTGTTAATATATGATTTTTATTAAAAAATTATTTAATTGGTTTGTTTTGTTTAAATTATAACTTTAAAATATTGTGTTGTTCGCAAAAATAGAGTATCAAGCTACAGATGTATTGTGGTGGGGAAGTTGGAGGGGGAGAGAGAATACACATGTAACAAATTTTTTTGTGAAAATAGCCGTTTTCACAACAAAAGGGTAACTTATCTTTTGAGTAAATTCCATATGAATTTTCACCCTAAAAATAATATACTATTTAAAATATATATTTTTATATATAAATAATAACACACAAATAAATATATATAAATTTATAAATATATATGTAAATTAAAATTTCTTTTTTTAATAATGTGCAAATAAAAAAATATATGTGCTGGAGGCAAGGATGAAAATTTCCTGAAATTTCTACGATATTTCGCCGAAATTTCGGATTTTTGACACCTCCGATATTGATATCCTTTGGAACGAATTTTTTTCCAAAATATCGGTAAATATCGGGATATATCGATATCGATATCGATGTCGGTGAATTATAGTTCATATTTTACAAAATATCGGGAAATATCATGAAAATCGATAAAATATCGGTAAATTTCGGTAAAATATCGGTTATAATTTATTTTTTTTATTTTTTAAGTTTATGGTTGAGTCACTCAATTTTAGTTGTTTCAACTTTATTTTTGGAGTTAAATCGGTTGATAACTTTATATTTAAGCCTCATAGGACATCATTTTGATATTCAATATTTATAAACAGTTGTTGTATCATTTCATATTTCTTATGTATATTCTATTAATATGTTTGTCGTAAAATTCTCATTTTATTGACTTTTTCAGTTAAATTTATGTATTAAGACTAGTAATAATATTATCTAAAATTTCATGTTAAATTTGCATTATTTTAACAAAATTTCCGTAAATTTTCTATTTTCTACCGATATCGATATTCGATATCGATATTTCCACCGATATATCCATAAATTTAAGGTACCGATATTTCCATCGATACCGATATTTTCGTCCTTGGCTGGAGGGAGGGGGGAGTAATATATTTTTTGTATCCTGTAATTAAGGGGGTGTATGTTTAGGGTTGTCCCCATCTGGATGGGGGATGAATTTTCCCCATTCCATCCATTTTTCGGATTGCACATCTCATCTCATCCAAAATACACGTCCACCTCCTATTATACATCTATAAACTTATTTCACATAATTCAATATCAATCACATCAACTTTATCTTACATATCAAATATATATTTTATTTCTCTTTTTCACATATTTCACACCCATTTTTATTTAATTCATATCAACTAATAAAAAAATAAGAATTTATTTTAATTATATATATTTTTATATATATTAGAATATTCTAATATAAACATATTAATTATTAATATATGTATATGTAATTAATTAAAATTATAGATATACTTAAATTTTTATTAAGATTATAGATATTAATAATCAAGACCTCTACTATTACGTAATTATTTGTGAATTGAAATTAAAGATATTTTTTTACTATATATACACAAATTTTATATTATTAATTTTTTATTAATTTAATTTATCTAAAAAATTATTCATTATCAAGTTTATTTTTTTAAAGTTATTTATGTATTACAAAAAAAATATAATTAATATACAATCATTCAATTATTACTCCACTGACTAACAATAATGAAATAATACATTATCATCTCTAAAAAATATTGATTTGACATAAAATTCCATCCACCCCTACTACATCCAATTCAAACCAAACACAATTTTACTATTAACAGGATTTGCCGCATCCACTTTTTTTCTCCATCCGAATGTGCTCCATCCCCCCTCCAAACTTAAACAAACACTATCTAAGTGCTTCTATCAACAGACTATCAGCAAACTCTAAATAATTCTACCTCTTCCGCTTGAGTTTGCAAATACACCCAATATTCTAGATGAATTATCAACATGTATATACACACAAGCAGATACAGCATTTACAGTACACACAAACAATCAAACGAACAAAATTAACCACTTGTAAATGGTTAAAAAGGGACGTGAATCACATTTAAATCTATTACCACAATTATAACATCTCAAAAGGCTACTGCAAACAGTAATTTACTGCACACATATTGTTTCATCTAGTCTCGAAAAAACGGAGTTCTATCATGAATTCTCTTTGCTTTGGGGAATACCAAGCTACAGCTTTTGCTGAAGCAATAAGGTGCAAGGCATATTCAACAGCAAACACAGGATCATTCAAATTCAAGTACCACTCTTCCTTCAGATCAAGCTTCAATCCAGCATCAATTCTGACGCTGAAAGGTCCAGCAATCTGTGTTTAGGAAGACGAGGAGATAAGCACGACATACACCTTGTTCGAAAACAAATACTCTCTCTGTCCACCAAATTATTTCCCACTTTCCTTTTTGTTTGTCCACAAAACTTTTTCTCATTTCCTTATTTGGAAACAACCCACACTCACAAATAAAAAGTTGGGCCCCACAATACCTCTACTTTTTCCTTACTTTATCTATCATTTCAATATAATACTAATTTTCATTAAATCTCGTGCCACTCCACAAATGGAAAAAATATTGGTGGACGGAGGGAGTATATTTTATCTGATGCTAACTTATGTTCTAATAACTTGAAAAGATAAAAGGGGCTGAAGAAGCAAATACGATAAGCATAAACCCTCCCTCCCTCCCTCCCTCAGATCAAATAATTCCTGCCTTGTTTTTGGCATAATCAACCATAGCAGTAACTTCTGACTTGACTGGAATTACTAAACCACTACAATAATCAATCAAACGTTCTCTCTCTCTCTTTAGCAAAAAGGAAGTGTTGATCAAGATGGTCATTTTCCAATTTAATAACCGATAAACGTTAAGTTCCGCAAGGCTCGCCTAGTGCCTTACGCGCCTTTAGTACATTAATGCTAAAACTCACAAAAACATTACATAAACTTAAATTAAATATGTTGGCATATAATGAACTAATAAATTGAACTTCAAAAAAGGGGTAAAGGACAAATAACACCCCCCCCCCCCCCTCATGTTTCATTATTGCTTAAAATCCCATATGTTTGATAAAGTACATACGAAATCCCCATCATCCACTCACTTCTTGACACCTGATAGGTACATGTTTTTCGATTGTGTCTCCATCAAATGTTGTGTGCGTGTTATTTGTTTATACATAAGAAAATTATGTTAGTTCACACTTCAATTATGATGATGTCAGTGTTCTTTGAACCAAAGTGGTTGTGAGGATTCCATGCATACTCATATAAAAAATAGGAGGTTTAATGCAATTAATGTAACACAGGAGTTTTGTGTATATTTAATCAAACACGGGGGTATTTTATGTGTTATATCCGTTCAAAAAGCACAATACATCTAAAAAATGACACAAATTAAAGGTATAAACTTTAATAACAACTAGCAAGCTTCAACGGCTAAAAAGTACTCCCTCCGTCCTAGTGAATTTCCACACTTTCTTTATTTGGACGTCTCGTACCAATTTGCATACTACTAAAAAAGAAAACATTGATTTGTGTGCACACTCACAAAACTATACATATATTTGCCCATACACCACTACTTTATTTAAAAAAAAAATTCTCAAACCACGTGAAATTCCAGTGGTGCAAATTCCACTAGGACGGAGGGAGTAGAAAGAAATAAATATCTAAATCAATGGCTAACAAATATCCTACTAATCCTCATCATCATCACATTCATCATTATAATCCCCCTCATCATCTTCACCTTCCAAATAGTCAAATTCAACTTTTTCATCTCTAAGAACTATGGTTTATTGTAATTTTCCATTTTCGGAAAACGTCATCGTGTACGATTAATGCATATGGTAACTTTTTTTGAAAAAGAAAAAGAAAGAGAAACACAATTACCAATTACCAGTAATCAATCACGGACTAATTTTATGATAAACAAAGTTACCTGCTGCTGAAATGAAACGCTAGCAGAAGGAGTAATTGCTTGAACTGCTTCCTTGCTTGGTTTTTGAGAATTGTATAGGGCAAGTGCAAACCTAGAGGCGCCATTTACGAATTTTGACACGGAGGGAATATCTAAGCGTGCATAACAGCGGGTAAGGTCCAAAAATCTCTTTTGGAAATTTCCATGCTGTGCAGAAAGGGATGCAGATGCAAAAAGATCAGCTGAAATAATAGAATTTTCTCCTTTGGCATGAATCCCAAATGAATCATCTTCTGCACTGCCTTTGAATGAATTATCCCTGAGGGATGCAGTAATTACACTACCTACACGAAAAAGTAGAAAATATATAACAATTGTGGAATTGTAGAGGAGAAATATATAAGCAGTGAAGTGTGATATATCAAGTACTAAGAATGTAGTTACACCATGACATTGGGGGCGTTTGTTTATGACCCCAGACCGCACCTGTTTCTTTTTCAAAAACAATTCCTTGTTTGTCAAACCGGATTTTGGTATCAAAAGCTTCCTCTCACAGCTTTCGAGGAAGAGTTATTCTGGAAGCTGTTAATTGTGTTTGCAAACACACCCTTCAAATCCTATAGAATTATATACTATTAATACTTATAACTATAATACACTTATTTTACTTTTTTTTTTCTTTTTCAAAAACAATTTTCAAAACACAATCAATCTTCTATCTACTACTTTTTATTTATTAATATTATCCAACTCAACATTGTATCTCCTCTATGTTTACTTTTACACACTTCTTGCCCTACTTTACAAGCAATTTCCATTACAAAAGCAACCATCTATCACCTATTACCTATACTTTCAAAATCATACCACATCAAATCATAAAAAATCTACACTCTGAAGCATACACACTAAATCCAAATACAACATTTTACTTTTCATCACATCCATAAACAAACAGCCCCCTTAGGTTACAATCCTTGTCTAATCAGATTAGCTAACCTGCATATCTCATCTTAAGTTATCCACACTAAATCAAAATATTTTCTGCTTCCCCAAAGTATACATAATTGCTTCAAGTGTTTGTTTTGTCTTCAACTAAAACTATAGCCATAGAAATCAAGATTGCTTCAATTGTACAAACTCCAATGTCAAAAAAAGATGCATTTACCTAGCATAGCTGATGCCGAAACATGGGGATGAGAGAGAAGCATATCATAAGGTAGAACCATTCTTGTCTTGGGCGCTTCACTCCTCCAAAGGTAATAGTTCTTCTTGACAGAAACGGCACATTTAGCACAGAGACCTGGGAGCAAACTAGGAGGAACTGGGCTTGTAAGCTGGCCTTCACATTGTTTTGGTAAACCTGTACTGCGGTTAATGCAGAAATGACAGCTAGTACCAGAATCTGAAGCTACTGAAGCAAGATCCATGGCCAGCGTAAATGGCACATCCCAGTAGTTACCAATATGATCAACAAAAAGGGCTGGAGAAGATGCCTCCACAGTGAGATTATGATAGGGAAACTGCAATAGAAAAGGGCATATATCCATGGATATGACATGAGAAAGGGCGGGACTATTAACAATTGGATGTTTTGCATAATGCATCACTATGCACAACATTTCTAAGCATCAAATGAAAGATAATAACTGCTCCTACTAAATAAATGTAGAATATGAAATTGAATAGAGATGAAAGTCATACAAGCTTGCCTTGTGATGAAGTACTGCCTTCTTTCTAAGAGGAATATCCTCATCTCCCTGTGCCTCCACACTAAGTAGCGCTATATCATCAGGTGTTATCAGCAATTCTGAACAGAAATTCAAGGCATACAATTTAGGGTCCGAAAGATGCCTCCAAATACTCTGCAAAATTGACGATTCCGAATCTTTCTTAAACCCATTTCTTCTGATAGAATTGGCAAACTTGCGCACATTGAACTCGCCGATCAATGTGGTGAACCTGCACTAAATTCAGCTATTATTAGTAAATTAGATAGCTGGAATTAGTCAATAATCAGGGGAAAACAGTAGTAGGAGTAGTGAAGTACGAGGCGTCGAAGGGGAGAGGGAGAGAGAGGACGCGCTGGAGAGAGAAGCCATTGGCGTCGGAAAAGGAGGGGACGAAAGGGATGGCCATGAACCGCTGGAAGAAATCGATCTGTTTAGGGCGAGAGAGGTGATGGCCGCGAGTAAGCCCTAAAGGACGGGGTTCGCCAGGCACCGGGATTGGGCGCGCCACCCCGTCCACCGTCACTGGCGCCGACAAATCCACCTCCCAGAATCCGCCGTCCATCGCCCATCTCAGTTTCTTCATTCCGTTGGTAGCTTTTGTTTTATTTCCAAATCTTCTTATTTATTGTTGGTTCTTAGCATGAGTTGAGCCATAAATGTTTTTTTTTTTTTTAAATCAAGACTCAATGTTTTTTTTTTTGTTTTAATTGACTTTAAAAAATTAATTTTTAAAAATTAATGATTTTTAAAATTCAGAAATTTTATAAAAGTTTTTTTTGAATTTTTTAATAGCATAGGTTCTAACTTTATTCTGTAAGATAAAATAATATTGAATTATTAAATGGTTATTTGTTGAATAGGTGTTGGGTTAAAGGAAAAATATAATAATAATTAATTAATTGCTAGATTTTATAAATTATTTATAGGGTTATAGAGTTAGGATTTAAATTTATTTTTAAAACTCAAATTAGAATGAGATTTAGATTTTAAATTCGGATTTTTAAAACTCAAAAACAACATCACCTTGAGGCTCCATTTGATAGATATTAATACACTTTTATTATGATATTGTATATATCTTGAAATTCACTTGGTAATTATTATTAGAGTAAGTCTCCTGTGCACCAGTTACACGGTGTAACTCAAGTTCATTTTTAAAAAGTTAAACAGTTTATAACTGAAAAGTTAAACAATTTATTACTGAAAAGTTAAACTATGAAAGATACACTTTTCAATAATAAATTGTTTAACTTTTCAGTTATAAACTGTTTAACTTTTTAAAAATGAACTTGAGTTGCACCGTGTAACTGGTGCATACAAGACTAATCCTTATTACTAATATGATATGAATTTATTTCCCACCGGACCAAGTAAAAATCATTTTCATATTATGCTTAAAATCCTATTTGCACTTACAAAATTTATTTGGTCATCCTACAATGCAATCACCATTTGCTCCACCCCTTCGCCGCCCCTCAACTTCGTCTTCTCCCTCTTCACTCTCAATCGGCGGCATCGAACACCATTTGCTCCACCTGTCTGTTGCCCCTTCATCCTGCTTGTCGGAGCAATTTTTAGCAACGAAATGTGTTGATTCCGGTTCGAAGATAATTAAAGCTCTGCAAATTTCTCTTGTTCGGCGGTGAAATTGACTTCAATCTTAATTTAAGAGTCTGATACCTATCAACTTAATTTATTAAGCCCATAAATAAATTAAAGACCAAAAGCTCAAATTAATTTATTGGACTAAAGCCCAAATTGAAAACATAACCAACTTTCAAAAGGCCCACACTAGCCACTTTGAAAAATATACTACCTTTTAAATGTTTGGCATTTTTTCTTGAAAATTTTACCAATTTTCGGCAAATTTTTTTTAATTTTTTGTACATTTTTGTACTGTGTTCGGAAAAAAAATATCAAAAAATTAAAAAATTTCGAAAAAAAATAATGAATAAAAGGTAGTGCATTTTTCAAATGGATAGTCATAGTATATTTATCTGAGTAGTGTATTTACCAAAAAGGCTACTGCTAATAACCTTGGCTCTTTCAAAATTTAAAGATCTCAAACCTAGACTTAAGCTACACAACATAATTTATTCAAGTTGGATGTTAGAGGAGCGCAAACCCTAACTGAAATAGATCTTAACTTCTATTTTCTAAAATCTAAAGTTTTCTATTGTTCGTACTACTCAGTTAATGATTAATTATTAAGTTAATAATTAGTAATAGTTTCAGTTAATAATTAATAAGTGTGTTCACTTTTTTATAAGTTTGTTAGATATGATTAATAAATAATTATATTTTTCAATTTAATATAAATTATATAATTAAGTAAATAATTAATAAATAAATAAAAATCGAACTAACGGGTCAGTCCATGAAACAGGTGAACTAGACTATTTAGCCCGCGAGCTAATCAATTCGGGCAAAAAAAACTCAATTCTAATCGAATCATTATATGTTGAAAGTTTCATGGTTCAACGGGTTGGTTCCCAACTAGCGCCCCATATAACATCTCTAAATCATAGGGAACACTCTCATTAAAATATTGTAAAATTATTTTCGTGCTTGAATCCCGATCTTTGAATGAACTTCACGATGTTTTTTAAATAATAAAATAGTTAAATAATCAAACCTTTGAATTTAATCACTAATGTATATTAATAAATTATACATGTAGTGCAAAATAATTTCCGTGTTTGAAGTTTGAACTACGATCCCTGAACAACATAAATATTTAAAAAATAATAATTTATAGGTAATTTGAATTTAACTTAAAACATACATTCAAATTCAGCCCAGCAACATCAAAATATATCATTAGTTTTGGGCCCATCACAACAGCCCATACGTCATTTTTATCCAAGCCCAAACATGTGAACAATTAAACCCTATTTCCCCTTTTCTACCGCATAACAATTTTCCCCCATCAGCGCCGCCGTGCTTGTCTTGTCTAGCAGCGTTCCCCGAAATCGGCGCCGCCTCTGTTCTCCGATCATCACTTCCTGCATCGTTTGGTCGAAGGCGTGTTGTGATTCAACCTATAAAGATCGAGGAATCTGAGACAGAATATATCAAGGTACTTTCCCACAAATTTCCACTATACATCCCTAAATCTGCAATACCTTTTCCTTCTATTTTCAGAGCTTAGCATGATTCCGGATCCACTCTTGCTACGTTCTAAGATTTAGTGTAAACAATTCTGAATGAGTTGGTTTTTATTGTGAAAAAAAATTCTTTATTTGTGCAAACACAAAATTGACATCTGTCAGTTCTCCACATCCAGCAACATATATGCTTAATGCTAGAATTTGTCATGTTTGTTTGGCATGTGCTAAATTCTTTCATAACTGTTATATAGGATGATTCCGATCTCAAGTGCTAAATTCTTTCATAACTGCTAGAATATGCTTAATGCAAGCCGATCTCAAGTTTATGGAGTTTATTGGAGACCAAGCTCAAGCCAAAAGAACATTGAACTTGTCGAGTTTTAGTTTTTCACTGCTCAGGCTCGACTTTATTCATTTACACCTTTGAATGCAATGCCCTGAATCTTGCTTTCTCCTTCTCAAGGCACAACTTCCAAATCTTATTTCAAATTTCCAGACATTTTGTATAATTCCTGAATTTTTTCAAATAAAATTTGGTGAGAAACAAATTAAGAAATGTTGCTTTATGAGTTTCCGTTCATGATAACCTTGGAAAGGACTTATTGGGTGTTTCCGAGGCTTAAATAGGTTTCCAAGATTAATGAATTTCCGGTGAATATATCAAATTTTTAAATTCGTTTTCGTGTTTGTAATTCCTATTAGTTTGCCTAATTTGGTGGAATTTTATGTTTCTAAGGTATCTTATTCCATAATGGTTACTGTTATTTTTGTTACTTCGACTGAGTACAATTTCGTTAATTGTGTTGTTTGTAATATTTATTGAATCATATAGTTCAAATTATTTATTATTATCTAAGTAATGTGCTATTGATCTCTGTTTCTAAATGTATTGGTAACAAATTAATTTTGCAGGCTGCTTTAATATGCCACCGGAGGCATTCAAAGTGATTAGAAAAATTTTTGATGCAAGGAAGGTTTGCTTTTTGTTTGTTATTTACTTTTTGGTTGAATCATTTTATAATTATTATTTGAGCTACAAAATTGAGTTACTCTAATAGTTTACTTTTATAAGTGCTTTTGCTATGTGAAAGTAATTTGTTTGGTGAAGAAGTTTGTTGATAATAAACTAATTAGTGTTGACTTAGCTATGTTACATAGTTTATTAGATTCTATCAAATATGATTGGAGGAAAACTATAAGCTTAAGCAAAAATATCAGTTCATATATGACTTTAAACATTGCCAGTTGTGTTTTCTTTTTCTATGTAGAGGCGCAGTGCTAATCAAGGTTATGAAAGTAATTTAGTATTTGTTTCGGAATCACTATACTTTTGCTTTTTAATCCCAGCCCTAAAGTGAGTAGTGCAACTATATTCTTTTTCTTTAAGATGTTGAAATACTTTCAAGTTATAATATAGAAAATGACAATTTTAGCACCATAGAAGTGAGAAATCGTCGGCTATCATTGGATCTGGACCAACCTATAGAAGAATTGCGTTCATTGATATTTCACGCATTACAAGTTGTGGATGGCTCCAAATTGAAGTCTTTAGAAGCATAACAGCTTTTGCAGGCTGAACATGTGATAAACTATGAAAAGCCATTATATTGTTGTAACTTCTACCCAAAATAGTTCCCTAATAAAGCAAACGTTACACATACATCAAAATGTTTACAAATTTGAGAACTTTGCCTAAAATAGTTTTTTTAGGAAAGATAGGAAAGTAATTCCCAATACATGGTTTCAACTCGAATAGTGACATGATTTTCTTTGCTTTTACCAACTCTTTCATCGAAGATCTTAAAATGATGGAACCACAATATTTCCAATCCATGCAAAGACAAATGTTTGACCATGACATTCCAACTTTGTCACTCTGTTTCTTATGAATTTGGTGTTATCCCGGTCTTGAAGTTATGTCATTTCAGGAGAAGATGAAAACAAGATGTAAACACTTTTAAGGGAAAATTCATTGTCATTCCAATGAAAGACAATTCTGATAATTATAGGAAAATTGATAGTGCAAAGAGACAAACCATGAAGATGATATTGATTTCTCGTGAAAACTCATAATATTGTTTACTATTTTGTGCTATTATTTTCTATATTTGAGAGTGATCCTCAATTTTTAAAACTTTCTAGTATTTTAATTGCTCAAGTCAGTTCTTATATGTAGCATAGTTACGTGTTAAAAATATACCAATTATGGCATTGGTATATAAAAACCTTGTTATGCTAACGAATAAGAATTAGTAAAACAAATGACCTAATTTTGAAGAATGTAGAATCATTATTGTGGAAATTAATCCACATCATGGTTATCAACTTAATATAAAGAATTAGTTTCTCTAATATTATCAGCAAGGCCTGCTGGTTATTGATTTTGAAGTGCTTGTAGGAACCTGTTTCCAATTATGCCTTTATTATAAAATTTAATCAACATGAATTTTTCTTTCCTTAGTAAAATATATATGTTTTATTTTTTCTAAAATAATTATGTCCATTTTTGTTGACAATTAAATACACATTTTGTGTACAAATTAGCGAATTTATGTATTTTGATTTTTCCTCTAGTAATTTATCACATTTTTTATTTTGAATCTATGTATTTTATATTAGGTTGTTTGTTTTACTTATTCTTGTTTGTAGCATAAATATTTTTTACATATTAGTGACATCCTCAAATCTATTTCCAACTATTCAACGTATAAAAATTTTGGACTTTTATTGATAGCAGTTAAATAAAAAATACTGAAAATAATCGCACAAGATAATAAGCAAGTATGATTAGAGCTTCAATGTCAAGTCAATGTCATCTTGATTTTTATGATTTATGCTCTCCGTCATTTTCAAATTCTTGGTTGGAAGAGTTGGGAAAAATTAAGGGATTCAAGCCATTACTTGAGTGTCACCAATAATTGTAGAACTACTTCCTGACCTTCTAAAGCACCTCCTTTTGTGACCTTCTCAAATTCATGTGCATTTTGATGTCCACCTAATGTTTGTTTGTTCGTCAACTTTTTTGGCCAAAACTTGCAATTGTATCATGATTCCTCATTGTATATCACATGTTAATCTTACAGAGGCTCTGATGCCTCTGAAGGCTTCATTTTGGGGCCACGTGTAGCTTACAGTGTGTTGGTTTAGATCCAATGATAATCGACATTTCTTCACTTTTTTGGTTTTTACAGTATTATTTTCTCGACATTAGGAACAAAAGATATGGTTCACTACTCACTCTAGGGTTAGGAAATAGAGGCAAAAAAGTGATGCAAATCTAATTTGACCTTTCTGTTGATAAATTCTTGAATGTATAGAGTGTTAGCATTATGTTGGTCTTATCATAAGTGTGGATCCAAATTTATTGGCCCTTCAGATAGAAAATTAATAAGTACGACTTAATCCCATGCTTGTAGATTTTGATTTTATGGCCTTCAGATAGAAATTTTATAAATACGGGTTAATCATTAGGGCTAAAAAGGCTGAGGTGAAAAAGGCTAGCAAGTATAATTTGACTGTTCTATAGTGAATTCTTGAATTATAGAGTGTAAGCGTTAATGTTGTTCTTATCGTAAGAACATATCTAGATTTGATTGCCCTACAGATAGAAAATTAATAAATATGCCTTAATCACGTTTTGGATTTAATGGCCTTTATTCAGACAATAAATAAATACAACTAAATCCCGTGAACTTTATTCCTTTAGTTTCGAATTTCAAACTCGCTCACTAATTCGAGGGGTGTAATTTAATATCCAGACCTTTTGTTTGCCCAACTTTCCCCAATTAAATAGTTGGCCTTTTGTGCGCAGAATAAATAATTTTATTGAAACTAATCTTTTGTCATTGAGATATATCCTTAATCCTTGAAACAATGAATGTTGATACACTGATGCGTCTATCTCATTCTTGCAGTGAATAATAAGTAGTAACACACACATACTAATCAGGAATTGGGACATCTTGTGCATTTTCATTTATTTATTTATTTTGTCCAGAGACCACCACCATATTGTGTAAGTTCACTTACACCAGTCCATTGCATAGAGTTAGACAAATTGAGAGTTTGAAGGGCACTACTAATGGAAAGATATCATTGCTATTTTAAAAACACCGTCCTAATATTCCTAATAATAAAAGGTGCCCAACTCTTATTAGTGGAGATTAAAATTTACACCAACTTCATCTCTACTCACTGGATGTTTGTTAGTTGGGAATTGAGGATTAAACCTACAATGTCCTTGTATATCAGCAAAATTCATTAATAGCAATTTTTCGAAAAGCATGCAGAAAAATAATGAGCCATAGCATGATGAATGTGCTTCAATTGCACTAGGGGGCGTGATTTGTCCCCAACAACACACGCACATTTCTTATTTTTCTTTATGCATATGTTCAATTGCATCTCTTTTGAGTCTTAACTTGATACATGTACTGGCAAGCCAATGGATAGTTGCAGAAGGAGCCAAAGTTTGTATATACTGTGGATATGGATGTTCATAAGCTTCGAAGTCTTGAACCTCGGACCTTAAGAGTTCATTACTACTGCAAGTCTGGAGATTTGCATAGGTGACGATCAAATTTGGGACGAGGGTAGATGATCTTGTGATGAAGGGTGAAAATGCTTTAGGTGTTGAAATTTCTGAGTCAAGAGGCAGCTTCAAGTCTACTTTCCACTTGCTGTAGTTCTTGCAGAGGGCCATTCTGCACGTGGCACTTATCAAATGCTTCTTTCTCATAATTTGGATGTGGTTCATAAAGATATTGCTGTGAGTTTTCCAACTTAATTGCCATGTATATTATGTCTGAAACCAAATTATTTACCTGCTACATATAAATTCGTGATGAAGAAATAGGAGTCATTAATTTATCAACTACGTATAATCTGTTGCCTTTGCCTATCAGGATCAGCAGAATTTATTATGGATGTTTGCTTCACTGGACTAGATCAATTAGTTGTGATAGGATTGTATTATTGTGATTGAATTATTTGAATAGGATATATGTTTGGATTGTAGGATTAATGCCTCTTTTTTATGTTATATTTATGCGATGATTTTTTTTGTTTGGATCGAGGTAAGTGAGATAGTTGTGATAGATTTCTTTCTTTTCAAAAAAGCAGGGCGATCAATTCCAGTGTAAATAAAGACAATATGGTAAAGTTATGTCTCCCAGTCTCTCCCGTGGATCCATCAGTCACAGTTTCAGAAGATTTGAGGAGATTAGGACCTGGGCTGGTCTTTTGTCTTGAGCTCAGAGTCACATGAACCAAACATGATATTAGTTAGTTGGCAGTTAAAATTGCTAAGAAATTGCAACAAATTTGTTGACATAATTTCGTTTTAACTTTACAGGTTCGCCTGTGGGTAGAGCATCCTGGACAATTGATAAATGATATACAGGTTCACCTGACTATGATGCTAATAGTGGTGAGTTTCACTCAAGTGCATTATATTAAATTTAGAAAAAAGGGAATTCCATCCCATTCTAATAAAGGACTTGTTGGTCTTTTTATATTTGAGATCTTTTCTACTGTTGTATCAGTTGCTTTGATGAAACAATGGGAGAAGAACAGTAGAATTTTTCTATGTCCTTTGAGTATACACTGTTGTTGTTGCGACGATGGTTGCAAGAAGACGACACAAGTTTATAGTCTCATTTGCAAGAAGACATATAACCTTAATAAGTTTATAGAAATCTCATTACCATTAGAAAACCAATTAATGAAACATAGATATACAGATTTGCAGGTATACTTGTGCACATTTAAAATTGTGGAAAAGGGTAAAAATACCCATTTTTTATGAGAAATAAAGTTTTTTACTCATCACCCAAAAATAAAAAGTTTTATACCCATGTACCCTCCTCTTCCCCCATCCCACCCCACCCCCTCCAACCCAACTCAACTCAACCCAATACATAAATTAAATATTTCCTATTCAAATTAATAATTTTATATTTTTTATATTAGTTCTAATTAATTTATCATTTATTAATTAATGAGAAAATTTATAAATATTTAGCACAACTTATAATAATTGATTTAAAAAGTGTCGTACTTTATTAATATAAATATTTTTTTTATTAATTTATGATTGAATAAAAAGATTATTAATTTTTGACTAATTTATTAATTTATAATTGAATAAAAAAATTAAAGAGTTGGGTAGGGATAGAGGAATGTGAATGGGGTAAGAGGTAAGAGAGAAGGTCACTTGGGTAGAAATTTTTTTTTTAGGAGGAGTGGGTAAAAAAAAAATTTTAAAAAGAAATGGGTAAAAAAGTTATTTTTATAAAAATGGGTAGTTTTCTTTCCGTCCCTTTAAAATTAGTGCACTGAGTTTTTTTTTTTTTTTTTCGGAGAAGCTGAGCGGCTGACCGATGATTTTCTGTATTGATCCAGTTGATTTTTTATAATTTTATTTTTATGTATTCTATGGTAGAATATTTTACACAAGTTTGTTTCATAAAAAATATGATTTAATATTTTAAATTGACTTAATTGTATAATGAAAATCTTTTACTTAATTACAATTCTATTATAGAACTTTAAATATAAATAAATAAGGGAGAAGTACACAATGGTTTAACAAATTGGCAAAAATTACATATTGATTTATTTAAATATTGACAAAAATTACAATTCTTAACATGTTTTGTGTTTTATTTATTTATTTATTTATAAGAATCCTTTAGTTAAAGAGTGAAAACTTTTTAATTAAAGGGTGTGCCATCTCTCCTTTTTTTTTTCCAAGTTAAAACTTAAAATTAAGACCTAAAAATGAAAAGTAAATTATTAAAAACTAAAAAATCAAAAATAAAAAATATCGCTACTAAGAGAACTTGTTGAGTATGAATTCTCATTTGATGATGAAGAAATAAATGTTAATGTGGAATTTAAATTTGATGATGGAGAGTGTGTATAAGGAGAAGAACAACCGTTGTCTTTAAATTTGATGAGTATTATTAGTACTATGTATTATGCTATTTTTATATTTCATTTAAAAGTTGGATAATGTCGTATTATGATATTCTCTCTATCCTGTAGAAATTTGCACCCTACGGGATGATATATTTTTTAAGGATAATATGTTTTATATATAAAGTAGTGACATAATATATGGGTAAATATGTGTATAAATTTGTTAGTGTGCATTCAAATCAATATTTTTTAGTAATGTGCAAATTTGTGTGGAATGTCCAAATAAGGAAATGTGCAAATTCATATAAGACAGGTGGAGTAGGTTTTGACAATTTGTTAACTTGTTGCATTTTGTGAAAAATGGATTTGATTATTAATTATATTTTAGTTTGTAGTTTATTGTACAATGTACATTTTTATTAATATATATTAAAAAATTTAACATTTGTAAAAAGGAAATTAAAAAAAATTAACACAGTCTTGACGCTCTAGATGTTTGGCGGTACTCGACCGCCAAACACCATTTGCACACTTGTTTTTAGTGGATGGTATATAACAATTCAAATGAGTGTAGGGGCGCTTGTTTAAAATCTTCAATGGTAATGAGAATAAAATTTTATTTTCCTTTACCTTTATATATGTTAAATGGGTGTTTATGTACATAGTGGTTACATCATTAGTGTGGTGCTTCAATTTTAGAAAAAATGGACAAAAAAGAAAGTTGTTGGTTGTGGTATGAGAGATTGATTAGGGAAGATGATTATAAGATGAGAATAGAGTAATCAAATGTGGGTGATGATTACCTTATTTAGGAGTAAAAAAAATGTTGTGTATCTCATTTGTTCTTATTATCTACTATGACATATATATATGTATATATATACTCATTTTCATTACCATTGGGAGTACATTAGTGAATAGTTAATACAAGTCCAACCAATTTAAATTTTAAATAAGTAGCTTTTTTGTTAACTGAGTTAAAGTGATCATATCACCTGTTGATAGGCGAACTAAAGCGAACTACTAATGAATGATTACAAGGATAAATAATCAAGGCTGAGAAGTTGGCCAACATGGAGAAGCTCGTCACGGTTGGCCAACATAAAGAACCTCGCCAGGGTTGGCCAACATGAAGAACCTCGCCAGGGTTGGCCAACATGAAGAACCTCGTCAGGGTTGGCCAACATGAAGAACCTCGTCAGGGTTGGCCAACATGGAGAAGCTCGTCAGAAGTTGGCCAACATGACGAAGCTCGTCAAGAGTTGGCCAACATAACGAAGCTCGTCAGGAGTTGGCCAACATGGAGAAGCTCGTCAGGAGTTGGCCAACATGACGAAGCTCGTCAAGAGTTGGCCAACATGGAGAAGCTCGCCAGGAGCCAGCTTAGCATGAAATAGCCAAGATTAAGAAGGTCGCCAACTAAGGCTACGAAGGTCGCCGAGGTGGGCAGGAGCTAGGTCATTGGTCCGAACCAAGACCAACACAAGGGAGCTCGGCGAGGTAGGTGGGGACCTCGCCCGAGCTCCCGATAAGCCGAGATCAGCGGCCAAAGGCACCAGGGGAAGAGAAGACTACGGGCGAGTTACCCCTCTAGAGAGGGAGCTTGCCCCTATCCGAGGAGGCCTCGCCGAGGTCCACCGCTGCATCATCTCTAAAAATCGCACAAGGCAGAGGAGCTCGGCAGGCAGCTCGCCAAGTAGCTCGTCCAGCTTAAGGGCCCAGTTAGCGGGTG
Organism: Prunella vulgaris; assembly: GCA_026898435.1. Classification (NCBI taxonomy): domain Eukaryota; kingdom Viridiplantae; phylum Streptophyta; class Magnoliopsida; order Lamiales; family Lamiaceae; genus Prunella; species Prunella vulgaris. Next base: position 1,706,187 of record JAPKLY010000027.1, read on the forward strand.
CACAAATAGGACATGTATATGTAATAGGACGGGGCATTGTAAAGGGAACATTGCGAGGGATTAAGACGAAGGTTACAGACCTTCGTCAACACCGAAAGCCATATAGGCTCGCAAGGTGCTACCTCACACTTGCACACCTATAAAATAAGACCTCTCTTGTACAATAAAAAAAATTGAATCATAATACACATTTACTTTCTCTCTCTAAGCTCCCTATTTCCTCTCTCTACATTATCCTTTAAGAACACAAATTCTAAGATTATTGTTTGGTAGAATTAATATACCATAATAGCCACATAAACAAACACCATTAGTAAATTCTATCAACATCACCGTTATAATCATAGATGTAAATGACAGTCATCGAGACCGCCTAGGCACTTGAAGGCACTCGGCTGCCGATGCCAAATTCAAACTGCCGAAAAAAATCCGCCAACACATTTGGCACTGCCGGTGCCGCATTGGCACCGCCTAGACATCAATTATTATTCATTTTTAATTTTTAATTCAACTTAATAGTTATAATTAAAATTAAAAAAATACAAATTAGTTTACTAAATAAGTAAAAAATGGAAGTTTAATTGAACTACTTCATAATTTATTTATACTATGTATTTTGCTCTTTGTGTGTTTCATTTAGAAGTTGGACAATATCATATTATGATAGTTTTTAACATTTTGTTGACTTGTTATATTTTGTGATGATTATTAACTATTTTTAAAATTTATAATTTATCGTATAATGTATATTTTTATTAATATATGATTACTTTTTTTTAATATTAATAAAAAAATAAAATAAGAAAATAAAAAAATATTGGCATCATATAGGCGGTCTAGGCGCTTGGCAGCACTTGACCGCCAACCGTCATTTGCACCCTTGGTTATAGTACATATATAAAATTATCATTACATATATATGGGTAGATTTTTTATGAATTTGCGTTCACATAAATTTGTATTATTGTTATTTATAATAAATATTACTATTATTTATATATATTATCTTTGTTATAAAAATATATTTAATTTTTTAATAATAATAATATAATATGTGTAAATAATATTGAATATATAATATATAAATGGTAGTGTATAGATGATTGATAAAATGAATTTGTTGTGAAGTTAGATTCTATTTTTTCTATATATATTACTCTCTCCCGTCCACAAAAAATGCAGACTTCTCTTTTTTGAAACGTCCCTACAAAATTTGCACAATCAATTTTATTTTTTCTTTTAAACTACACCCAAACAATATTTATATATTTATATAAAATATTATTACTTTTTTATTTTTTAACCTATATTACATTTAGTCCAACTTTTTATTTTATACACAAGATTTTACATAAAATAAGTAAAACAAACATTACATTATTGGAAATATAAAAATAGATCCTTCTCGAACAACATTTACGTAACTGCGGCAACAGTGACCAGAGCAGGCGCACTACTCTCTGATCGTTGGCGCTCACTCAAAACTAAAATTATATAGAAAATTTCTCTCACAATCTCTTTCCGACTTGCTGATCCATATCGGAGATGGTGGAGTTCTCAAAAGTTAACATTAAAGACATCGAAGATGACGACGCTGAAGATGAGGAGGAGGAGGCGGGAGAAGAAGTCGAATCAGCGCCGCCGCAGAAGGTGGGGGAAGAGAGAGAAATAGGCTCAAATGGGCTCAAGAAGAAGCTCATCAAAGGGGGTCTTAATTGGGAGACCCCAAAATCCGGTGATGAAGTTACCAGTATGCAATCTACTCCAATGTTATCTCTGTTTTGCTAATTGTCTCCGTTTCATTTCCTCGCATTCCCAAATTGAAATATTATACATTTGAATGAGGGTTTATACATTCATAATTTCATTCCCACTGTTTTATCAACAGCAACTGGAACTGACTGTTATCATCTGGAGCTGTTGAATGTAGTAAATTACCCTCTGAGGATTCTCATGATTGTTCGTAATTTTAATTTTCTAGGGGCATTTGTGAATAATTTGCTGAAGTGTTTGACCTTAATAATAATTTTGTCAAATTAATTTTCCAGAGTAATTTTCACTAGAACATAGGGTGTTGCTAGCAATGTATTGTATTTAAGAAGTGATTAAAATGATTTTTGCAGGACAACAAGAATAAAAGGTGGTGTTTGAAAATTAAATTGCTTTTGTCCAAAATCCCAAAATCTGGAAGCATTTGCTAAATAATCTTTTTTAGCAAGTTTACGACACCTTTAAAATTAGGTTACCACAAAAATATACCAGTTCAGAATTGAAAATAAAATTGTATCTATTTTAAAAAGAATGAATCAGTTCTAAGTTGGCCTATTGTTGCTTCTCAGAATCAACTTGAAATCAGTTCACTTAATTGCTTGAAAGAGTTTAAAATCAAGTGTAAAGTCACTTTGGTTAAGAAAAAAAGTGATGTTTTCAAACACCTCCTTAATGTTGTTGAGTTCCAATCTGAGTATCTAGTCGAAGATTTTCTGGCCAGCTAAATCTTACAAAATAACAAGTTTGCTTCAGTTTCATTTAAGTAGAGGGTCTCAATGTCTTTGGTATTTTTGTTACTTAAGTTATACAGAAAACTCAAGAAGTGCATTGTATCCTATAGCACTGGCTCTACTGCTATCTAGTTTGTTGTAATACTTAGGTTAAGAGATCACTGTGTCATATAACACTGATAGTAAGATTATCTGGTTTTGATATATAGTGAATTATGTTTAGAATTTTGCTTCCCATGAGTGTCTTTTCTACTGTTTATGTTAGTTATATATTCTCTCTTGTAGCTTGACAGCAAGTTTGCCTCCATTCAGGACAAAGAGTATATGGAATTTCTTTTACAGAATTTTATGTAATTTCAGTTGACGAGTCTTTAATATATATTTTTATTCATGGTGTTGTATGCTGAAGCATAGTTCACTATGTGGGAAGTTTGTTGGATGGGAGCATTTTTGTGTCAACAAGGGCTAGCAATGACCCCTTTACTTTCAAGCTTGGAAATGGTGAGTTTTTGGATGAATTTATATTTGAAATTCTTGCTTTTTTAATCCTACTTTTGGTTTGAATCTTTACAGGTATTACATTTGGGTGAATAATATCTTGTGGCAATTTAGTTCCATATCCATATAGACCTAATGTCTCGTCCTAATCCTAGATGACTTGCAATTTGTTGCATAAAAGTTATCCTTGTTTGCTTTTTTAATTACTTAATTGCATTTTCTTTTTCATAGTAGTCCAGTGAATTTCCACCTTCTTTGATCTTACCTGCATTTACAACTTGCCTAAATTTTTAGGGTTGACCATGCTATATGATGTTATACACAATGCAATCTCTAAGTCTTTTCTCAATCAGTTATTATATAGTTAAGAAAGAAACTTCCCTTTACTAGATCTCTTTGAGGTTAATAGTAGTTTTTTTCTTTTAGTAATTTATGCCTTTTCTGTTGGGCTGCTTAGGTGATATACCTGGTGGGTTGAATTGTGGTATTGTTACAATGAGGAAAGGGGAAATGGCAATATTCACCCTGCCTTCAGAACTTGCATATGGAGCGTTAGGGACAACTGGCGTACCTCCAAACTCCATTGTTCAGTTTGAGGTAGAACTCTTATCGTGGATTACTGTGGTGGATATATGCAAGGATGGTGGAATTATTAAAAAAATCCTGGAGAATGGAGAACAGATTGGGCCTCCTGGTGATCTTGATGAAGTTTGTGGTATTTGAATTGATAACTTTAGTCCCAAGCTATACATAGTGTCTATAATGTTGTTCGATGAGCTTGAGACTGTCTAATGGTACTTACTATGTTTTTAGTTGCTTACAAGGCAATGTTGGTCGATGGCTCCATTGTTGCAGAAACTCCTGAAGAGGGCATCGAATTTTATGTTAAAGATGGTAAGTTGTGGGAGTTTTATAATTTTTTCGAAACCATGGCTTGTCTACTGCTCAATTTTAATCCCAAAAACGTTAACATTTTCGTTCTAGTCCCAATTTAATTAAAATATCCAATATTAGCCCCAAAATTACCGTAAATTTGGAAGTGATGCCATTTAAGCCCCACTTATCTCGAATTTTGCACCATATGGCCCCAAATGAAATCCTCATGTGACATTCACATGACATAAAACGACACTGCTATCAATTTTCTGACAATTTTGAACAAATTCATGAATATTGTGACTAAATTGAAAAAAATTGCGTTTTTTGGGACAAATTTGGACAATAGACAAGCAATGGGACAAAAAACTTTTTAACTTATGTTGTAGTTCATTGATTTGTACTTTGTTCCTGCAGAAATAGTAATCAAGATTCCTCTATATTAACTCAGATTACTTCTTCTAGGCCATTTTTGCCCAGCATTGACCAGAGCACTTAAGACCATGAAGAGGGGAGAGAGAGCTAATTTGGTTGTTCAGCCACAATGTAGTTTTTCAGAACTATTCTCTTTATTAACAAGCACAGATCCAGTTTCCTGAGTTTTTCTTTCTGCTGGTCTTGTTGTCTCAGCTTCCCAGATGAGCATTTTACACATTTATGCTTTTTCGTTATGCATTTCGATATGGAACTCGTGATATACGTTCATTGTATTTCTTATTTTACTTTGACACATGGTAATAGTATTTTTCCAGTTATTCATTCTTGTAGGAAGTAATGCATTCCGTGCTATAATATTCACGATTGAGGCAAATTTGATGTCATAATATTCTCACATTTATATGATAATATTTACTGAATTTGGAGGAAGAAAAATGACCGAGTATTTTAGATTTCCTTGCTTTACTTTATTCGAGCTGCAGTTTTTGCATAATGTTTGTGCAACACTTATTACTGTCACAATAGTTGAGAAACTATTTGGATGCAATAAATTCCTAAGGCTTGTCATGTTTTGCCCCACTTGATTTCCTTTTATGTAATAGTTACACATTTAGAGTCACTGTACAATTAGGAATGCCATGGATGCTTTCTACATATATATTTTGGCTCAATCACGTAGGTCAGGCTGGTTGCTGATTATATGGTATTTTGAAATTTAGAATCTTAACTGGTGAAACTTATACTTGTGTTAAGCATGCAATGATGATTTCTGTTTTCGAGCTTGCAATAAAGATTTGGTTCATATCTTGAATTTTATCTTTCATATTATTTCATTATCACTCTGTTACAGTAACAATTGGTCTTTTAATTGATGCCATTCCATTAATCTAAATACTTCAGATGCTTTTGCTGAGGTGGGTGAGGAGTTGATCAACAAACATCCTAGTATCCAGTCTGATTCTGTCCTGAGTATTTTTGTTAAATTACTTTCATTGAAGCCAGTCATAGATATTACTGGTGATTTGAAAGTCAAGAAGAAAGTTTTAAAGGATGGTGAGGACATTGTTACAGCAAATGAAGGTGCTGCTGTCACTAGTAAGTATTTGAAATTCTGTCATTTCTTTCCCTCCTTTTTTTGGGAGTCAGTATGATGAGTACCTACCGATTCTCCCCTAGTAATTATTACTTCTAGATTTTCCTCACATGGGAGCCTCTCAGAATATATTATTTATCAAAGATAGAATTATTCAAAAACTTCGATTTCATTGGATATGAAAGTTGAATTTTATTCACACAATAAATTACATTATGAGGCAGAGATACAATTTTAATCTATAACTTGTATTCCTTCTTTTTCTCTGTATAAAGCTTCATCTTTCAGTATTCTATTCTCAAGCCTATTGGACTATCTCAAGGAAGCTAAGCATAAGGCCAAAAACAATCTGGCTTGAGTCAGGCATAACATAGAATAGTTTGAAACTGGCCCACATAATACTTCAGACTGAATATTCTGTGACTGAAGACTCAGCATAAAATTCATGAATGCTATTTCATACTTTGCAATATTTACTCCCACCAGCATCAGAAATGTAACAAGTTCTTTTCAAATATTGCCCTTCTACTTGCTTGGTCAATTTTGTGGCCATGTTTATGAACTTTTGTACTTTATCTCAAATATAAGTATGCCAGCATCAAGAACATACCAGGGTATAAATAATAAAAGATGCAAGGGCGTGAATGCTTGGAATACATTGGATTTATTTTCATTTTTAAACTTTCTATTCATGGAGTCCACTTTTTTGGAATTTTACTTTTAAATTTGATTTCTCTGTCTAAACTAAAATTATATTCAGAGATCAATAGGTGGACAAATTGGAACTTCTAAGACCAATTTATGCAGACAATTTCAAGTTCTTATAGTGTAATGGATCTCCAACTTTGCAGTTAGGTATACTGCTATGTTAGAGGATGGCACAGTGTTTGAGAGATGGGGTGTTGATGGCAAGCAGCCATTGCAGTTCATCACGGGTGAAGGTCAGTTTAGTAATTCCAGTTGATACTGATACCTGGTTTAGTTTTCCGTGGACATGCCACATGGACTTCTTTAAAGTAGAAATTTGTGGAATAAAAAACCTTGAAACTCCATTTAAATAATATTCAAAGTTCTTTAGGGATCTAATGAAAAAAGTTCTCTTTCATCCATATAGGAATATGAGATGTACTGTTGCATTAATTTTTTTTTTCTTTAAATTTCTTGCAGAACAAGTGATTGCTGGACTTGATCGAGCTGCATGTACAATGAGGAAAAATGAACGTGCAATAGTAACAATATCTCCCGAATATGGATTTGGAAATTCTGAAGTAAAGACAGATCTTTCGTTGGTTCCACCATCATCAACTATTCTATACGAAGTTGAGATGCTGAATTTCATCAGGGTAATCTTGTTTGTTTGTATTCATTTAAAAGCTAATTACAAGATTTGATAGCTTGATTAGAATGCACATGACAACCTGTTAATTCTGGTTCTGTTTAATGAGTTTATAATTCTTATCCATTACAAAATATAACTCCTTGACCAGTTAATTACTGGTTGAGTAAATTTGCAAACTGGTCTAATATCTACTGAGTATTGGCGAGTGTAGTCCCACACGAATAATCAACTTTCTCAATTGAGTCCTACAATTTTTAAAATGCTGCAATTTTAGTTGTTTTAAGATGATAATTAATTTGTAGCTTTTTTAATTGAAATTAATATGTTGGAGTCTCATTATACTACACAAGTGATGCCAAGTCATTAGTCCTGTTGCTGCCTGGAATTCCGGCAGCTCATGTGAGGACACATGCAAAAATCCTGCAACCTTGTCAATATAGGATTAAAGTTGCATCATTTTAAAAGTTATGGGACTTAGTTGAGTAAATTGATTCATATGTGACTTATATTGCACACACTCAATAGATATGAGATCAATTTTGCAATTTGCTCGTTACTGGTAATGCAAGTTATTTGTCTCATATGATTCACTACAAAGAATTTTAGGCAGTGAGTGTAATGTTGATACTTTGCTTATACTGCACAATTCTTATCAACCTTTTTTGCATGTTAATGTATAAGGAAAAAGCGCCTTGGGAACTGAGTACACCAGAGAGGATTGAGGCAGCTGGTCGGAAGAAAGATGAAGGCAACCAGCTCTTTAAAAGTGGAAGTTACCAGAGAGCTGCAAAGAAGTATGATAAGGTACCGTGGGTGGTTTGTTTTCACAGGAATTATAATATTTGTTGTTCGTGTCTGAAGTCACTCTATGTCACTTTCTATCAGGCAAGTGATTATATCTGTGAAGACGGGCCTTTCAGTGATGATGATCAGAAAATTGTTATATCACTGAGGTTGTCTTGCTGGTTGAACTCTGCAGCTTGTAGTTTAAAACTGAATAATTACAAGGAAGTTATCAGTCTATGTTCAAAGGTAATGGAGTTTGGACGCAATGATTCCTGACATTTTAAATGCTCATGTTGTGATATTTGTTTGAAATTTGAAGTAGCACAATGTCAGGAATGTTGGAAAAGTGAGTTTATATCCTACATGAATGACCTCTGTGATTTTGTCATGAATGTTAGACAAGTGAGTTTATATCCTACATGAATGACCTCTGTTATTTTGCCTAATTACAAAACAAAAAAGAGAAAAAAAAAACTATTAAAACTAACAAATAGCACCCTGATATTTGTTCTCTTCACTAGTTGCTCTTGTTGAGGAGGGTGTTTGCTAGAAATATACAAACCACAAGGTGGTGGGTAATATCTGAGAGGGTTATCTTAACTTCAAAATATAACAAGAGTTTTATGTAAAAAGGTGGGCTTCTTTTAGGACCATAACTGAGGGGTAGCAATTACGAAACTACATGTTTAAGGACTAGCAAATTTAGCCATTAAATTTAAATTTGACACATTATATGTAGGCCAAATTGGCCTGGAACATTTGACAAATTGGTCCGAATTGAGCTGAACACATGAGGGACACATGACAAATTATCCTGAATTGGGGTGTTTTGAGCAAATTTGGCCTAAATGTGCGAAAATCAAAATATAATGGCCTAAAGGTGTCGCTTCGCAAACATAAGCTACATCCTAAATTAGGGGCCAAAAAAAAAAATTCCAGTCAAAAGGCCAACTTGATAGCTCTATAATTTGTCCTTTTGTTGATGCGTTTTCTGGCTATCATGTCGCTTAATAATGATCAACCTATTTGGTCTTCTGATGCATGATAGATCCTAGATGTAGAGTCTTGCAATGTGAAAGCATTGTACAGAAGAGCTCAGGCGTATATAGGAGTCTCAGAATTACTTCAAGCTGAAGTGGACATCAAGAAGGCCTTAGAAGTGGATCCCGAAAACAAGTACAAGTTTCCACTAATAAAATTTCGAGAAATACATGCTACTTTTGAATTAAGGCCCACCCCACTCAGATTATGGTTTATTTTCAGGGAAGTAAAGGTATTGCAGAAGAATGTGAAGCAACTTCAAGCAGAGAGCAACAAGAGAGATGCGAAGCTGTACAGAGCTATCTTTTCACCCAAAACTACAGATGCTTCTGTTGCAGCAAAAGTTAGTAGCCACTTCTAATACCATATAAATGCTGGGGGTGTCTAATTTATAAGTCGGATACTGGACTTTAAATCCATTGGGTTTATATCATTTTTAGTCCTTAAAATTTACATATTTCCAGTTTTAGTCTCCCTCTTTCATTCACTATTAACTTTGGTACTGAAAGTATACTTTTACTCTCGTATGTGGTCCCACTGTTAGTCGACTGTCTGATGAACGGAATCAACTTTTTGGAGTGATACTAAGTGAAATCACTTAAAAATATTGTACTGGAATGTAATTATAATTTTTTTTTCACTTTTAACACCCCTGCATAATTGATTCCAGACAGTCAATGGACATTCCTAACGATGGGACCAAATGTGGGAATAAAAGACTACTTTCATAACCAAACTTGATAGTGAGTGAAAGAGGGAAAAAGTTTAACTTTAGGGGACCAAAAATGATATTATCCCTTATCCTCCTCTCCCTCTCTTTGAAAAGTTAGTTATCTGAAGCATTATATTGTTGACCTGGGCAGAGGTTGAAGGTAATCGAAGATGATACGAGGAATGAGAATGGTGCAGCCATGGAAGCTGAGAATGTAGCTCTAAATCCAACTTGATTCTCATCAACCTTTGATCCATCTTGTAAAAGCTGTCTCGGATGTTGACTACACAAGTAATTAGTCTAAAACCCCTAGTGAAGATGGTGGCTATTGGGAGAAACAGGGTAAAAATTCATGGTTCAATTACAGGAAATTTCTGGTCCCTCAAGTTCTCAGGTAGTCTTTACAGGATGGTAAAATCATAATCTCTTGCCCTCTAAAACCATTGTTTTGATCTTACATAATTTAACTTCCTCAGTGTAAAGATGTACTTAAGACTTTTACAATTCAGAGTATATTTCGACCTTTCGTGCATATAATGTTGACATGCCTTTAGTGCACAAGTTTAGGCCTACCACCCTATTTTTTTCTACAGAATGGTGTCAATCCTAAAGAATATAAGTTAGGAAGCTTTAATTTAATCCAAAAAAGGTGGTCTAAGGTTATGAATTGACTTTTAGTTATATATTCATTCATAATTTTTCGTGAATCCGATATGAAATCGTAACAGTGTTACGAAGAATTACTTATATGGTGAACCAACGGGTCACAAAAACTATGAACAATTAACTAATGGGTCACAAAATATATTTTTCCAAAGGACATGCACGTTTATGTATATTAATTGCTAAGTGACGACTTGGGGTGTGAAAGCCATGAGGGAATGACCTTGTTTAGAGACGTTACACAAAGGTGAAACAATGACGTTTGGAAATTCTATTTATATTACACACAATTTGCTTCGTGATTCTTATAAATATGACATAAATTTGATTAAATGCATTGTCAATTCAGCGGTGTATATTCTTATTAAAATCGAGAGTTTTCATAGTAAAAAAATTATCCTCGGATTAGAAAACAAATGAATTTCATATTTTTCTCTAAATTTAAACTTTTAAATGGGATGAACTTTTTTGGTTCCATAGTCACAAGAAAACAATTTAACTCATATTAAATTGCCCATTCATTTAGCCTTCTGCCAAAGAAATAATTTTTTAAATTTGTATCGGAACTGTCTGATTCTTAGCATGGGATGATTTTAATTTAAAAGTTCTGAAAAAAAAAAAAATGAAGAGAAAGAAGAAAAGGCATAATGTTGTATGGCAAGTAAATATTTGTTATTCACATACACTCCACTCACACACACCATAGATGTCTAAGCAGAGAAATATAACTACACCAACCCATTAAACCAATGCCTAAGAGAAGTTACTGCCCATTATCCCAAATGCTATCAAATAGTAAATATTATAGGAATGTGTTAGGATTTAGTAAAACATAAAAATTTAAAGGGTAGTTACTATGCATAGATTTTATTCTGTATTACGGCCCTGTTTCAGTAGAGCTGAATTCTATTAACAGAACTCTTTCACTATTTTTAAACATAGACATGTAGCTGTCGATCCTATACTTTTGTGCTTCCACTCAACATCTTAATTTGTTAAAAAATCTTAAAAATTGAATATATTTTAAAATATTTAAAAATAACAAAATTTTGAAAAAATATAGATTAAAAAATCATTTAACAAATAAAAACTTCATAAATATTATATTTGAAGTATAAGTTAAATTTTAAAATATATTCAACTAAAAAATTAATGAAAAATACAAACCTAAAAAAATTAAACAAAATTTATAAATAATTAAGAAAATAAAATAAATGTTCAAAATTAATTATATTAAGAAATATTTGAATAATACTAAACTTACGTGATGTTCATTTTTTAAAAATAATTTTTAATATTTGGTTTTCAAAATTTTGAACTAAATTTTATATATCAAAATGCCCAATTCAAATTAAAATTGATTGACATTTTCCAGAATTAATTATACATATATTATATTTTAAAAAAATATTTACTTAGTTAAGAAAATCATAACTGTACATGACATAACCATCCATCTCTCCACTAAAAAATGATTTTAATTTAAAATTAAATTATGTTTCTCATTAGTCATTTCATCCTCTCTGTCAAAATATCATCCGCGATGAAAGAAAAAAATGGCCCAAAAAAATGAAATACTCTCTCTCTCTCTCTCTCTCTCTATATATATGATAATTATCTCTGTTTTTACTATAGGATTGCCCACGTGATGGGATAAAAATCTTTAGGAAAAAAATAAAATAATAATAGTAATAATAATAAAATAAAATAAAAAATATTAAGTTATAAAATAATAATAGTAATAATAATCTGTTTTTTTTTTTCTTTTTCTTGTGTTGATCAATGATCATTTAAATGTATTAATTCCTCCAATCGGTAATAAAAGTTTCGACTGCCTCCATAATCCATATGATACGTTGGTAGAGCCGATTGGTATTAGTTTGCTAATATTCCAATTAATTTTGAGAAACAGCTTTCAAAACATGATTCCTACTCATCATTTAATGAAAAAAGTTTTTGAATAAATCTTAATAAGTGAACTTATAGACTCAACACTTGCATTCATGAACGTAACATGAACATCACAAATGAAACCTAACCTCATAACAAGTATCAACATCACACATAGTTAAGAAAATTATTTCATTTAATGATTTACAAGATTATAAACACGTACGAAAATGATGATGATGTAAGGGCACATTATATAATCAAAATTAAATAGCATAAATCTTGCTATTAAATTTTAATCTTCACGAGCAGAGCAGAGCAATCACTTTACTCTGTTCCAATAGCGCACATAGCTTTTCTTGTGCACACACCTCTAGTCTCGAAGGCCACCTGATTGATTATATATTCTACTAAATTAGTAGGGAAAAAAATGTTTGATGACTCATTCTTAATTTGTTAAAAACTCTTATAATTGAATATATTTAAAAAATAACAAAATTTTGAAAAATATATAGATTAAAAAATCATTTAACAAAATAAAAATGTCATAAATATTAAAGAATTAAATTATTTTAAGACGAGATTCCGCGATAGAAACCACGCCCCCGTTCAGTAGCGCTGAATTTTAGTTGCAGGCGCCGTTCTTTCCAAACCCACCAAACCTGCGTTAGACACGTAGCATTCCTTGTGCACAAACCTCTCTCTCACTCTCTCTATACACACAACATTCACATTACCTACATGATTCCTATACTTTGATGAATTTCGACGACAGGAAATGTATGCGCTACTAAATTCATCTGAATAATAATGAAAGAGCGTGATAAGTCAGCCGTAGACTAAATGCGAAAAGTTCGTCTTAAGAAGCTGAATCGGAAGCCCACCTTGAAACCGGAGGCCATAATGGTTCCGTCCAACCAATCCGCAGAATCCTCGGACCACAGTAAAGGAGAAGAGGATTCCCAAATCTGCTGCGGTGCAGGGGCGGAGCCGTTGGGGACTCCGACCTGGTGTTTGGACACGTGTCAACGTCTGGGAGACTGAAAGTGATGGAGGACACGGTGATGGTGGCGCCGCCCGTGCTGTGGCTGAGAAGTATTCGTTTTTCGCGGTTTATGATGGACACTGTGGAGCTGAGGTGGCGGAGATGTGCAGAGAAAAAATGCATATGTTTGTGGCAAAATATGTGAAGGAGGAGATGAAGTCAGGTGGTGGAGGCATCAATTGGAAGAGGGTGATGGCGCGTAGTATGGAAACAGAGATTGAATACGAGGGTGGGGAGAAGAAGATGGGGTCGACGGCGATGGTGGTGCTGATTGGGGAGGAGGAAGTGGTGGTGGCGAATTTGCGGAGATTCAAGGGCGGTGCTTAGTCGCGGTGGAGCAGCTGTCCAGAGATCACAAGGTGATGTGTAGTTTCATTACAGTTTTGTATCAGATGAATTAATGTTTAGTATCTTCAAATATTTTTTACTTAAGTTTGAAAGATGGCGTATTATCCAAAGGGCTAAGGTTATATTATATGCACCAACCAACGCTAGTTAGGAGTACACACAATTTAAATATAGTACACCCATTTCTAGTTATTATTTTTATCCCTCAAATCTTAATTTTTTCCCCTTTTCTTTTCCGGATGCACCCACATCTTTCTCTGTCTCTGTGCTCCCTCCCCTCGCCAACCTTCCCTTGTTTTTTCTCTAATCAAGCACACCTCATTTACTTGTCCCATCCTCGGTGTATATTCTTTTTGTTTCTTCACCCATTTTTTTTTATACTATGCAATATTCATTCCCAACGCAAAAAAACCAGGTTTGTTATATTATTTTTCATCTGCTTTTTAATATTATTTTATGAAATAATACAATATTTTTCATATATTTTTTCAATTTTTTTTTGTACTGAACTTTTTTTCTAAAAAAACTTTCTGAAAAGTTTTCATTTTTTCGAAAAAAAGGCCAAAATGTGTTTTATAAATATGTATTTTTTGAAAATTTGATTAAACTTGGTATATTTGCTGAACTTATTTGAGAATTATTTGCTATTTTTTAGGATTATTGATTTTTTTTTTTTTTGGTTTATGTTGATATTTGTTGAAGAAAGTATTTTTTGTATTTGTTGCCTTATTTTGTTAAATTTTATATATTCTAAAAAAATTTGAAAGTTTTGTTGCAATTGAAAGTTTTTTCCGAAAATATAGGATGAGTACATCTGTTTTGTATAGTGAAAATGTAAAGTGTATGTGTGTCATTTGATGTGTTATTAAAAGTCATGTTACTTGATGTGAGTGCATATAACCTGATTCTATCCAAAGATGATAGTGTCAATAATCTGGGCCATATGAATTAGAACTTCTAATTCTACATTTATTTATAACTAAGTACATAACCACATATTTTGTGGATTAAAAAAATTATATATTAATTTTAAATTAATTTTTTTATAAAATATTGAAAATTATATAATTGTATTTAAAAATATTAATAATTTTATTTTAAATATGATTATTCTAAAAAATGTATTAAATATGTAATAATTATTTAATAAATAATAAAACATAATTATAAATATATTTATATATATATATATATGTATATATATTAAGCTTGTATTATTACAATTAGGTTTTAAATTTTAATTCATAGGAATATGTTGATTTTTATTTCTAATTTCAATTCATATGAACTTGTTGATTAATTTTTTTGAAAACAAATGATTTAATTTGAAATTTTCTTTTTTTTAAAATAAATAATTTAATTTGAGATTAATAATATATATAATTTTAAAATGAGTAATGAGTGGCATTTAGTTGGTACAACGAACCGCTGTCAATTACTATATATACATGTTCGTTTTTTGATTGAATGTTGGAGATCAATTTAATTAAATAGTTTGGAGATGTTCTTTGAAATATTCTATAATCTTTTAATAATCAATCTAAAATATTACAAACTCCAAAAAGAGTGAAATCTTTTTATAAACCCATTAAAAAAAATTCTACTGCACAGAATATAATATTTAATTTCCACTATACAAAATATAACCTTTAATTAAGAAAAAAATCTGATGCAAAAAAAAACACAATATATAATAATAATAATAATAATAATAATAATAATAAAATCTTGGGCAAATTGGGCTCAATTTTCCAGTATGTCGGAATTAGAAAATGTGTTCTCGTCGGTAATCACTATAATCATTATCCCAAAATTCTTTCGATTGCTGATGTCTGACGATAAAAAAGAATTGAGAACTTCATATCCTGTAACCCTTGCAGATTTCTACTTTGATAAAAATTTAAAAGAGTAAATTGATGGATAATTTGATTAGAAAGGTGTTAATTAATTAGTCTTTGCTTGACAATTTACCATGGATCTTTTGTGGCCAGTAAGTTCTTTTTCAACTCCTGTATTGGGCTATGTTTAGAGCTTAAATTTTGTGTAATCACTGGAATAATGATTCAAATAATATAGCGAAAGTTACTACCATAATTTTCTGCTGGTTTAGCTTTGCCTAAGAAGTACAAATGTGGTTTCCCTTAACAGCTTCTTATATGTGTAGAGAAAAAGAAAGCTTTTAACTTTTGATATTCTCCAAATTTATCAGATAAAAAATCCAGGTCCAGGATAGCTGGTGCCTTTTTAAGGATGAATTTCTATATATTGTGGGCTGGTTTACAATGACTTGATAACCAAAGAGCAACTCTATATTTAATCTATCCTTAATATTGTCACTGTTGAATTCTAAAAAAATTCTTATTTCTTTCTAGCCACATGGACCAGTATACAACCGGGACTGTAATAAGATTTTACTCTTCATGATATAAGATTGCCCAGATTAATTAATAATAAACCTGGGTCAGATGCAAGTTAGTCACACTAGAAATATTTAATAGATTCTCTCTCTCAAAAGTTAATATATGAGAGGTTAGATAAGTATCCTGTTCCCTATTGTTTTATTTAAATATTTGACATTTTAAATTATTTTTTAAGACATGATATTTTAAACTTGATTCTAATACTATATTTTTAATACTAAATATGAACTTTATAAATAGATAAAAAATTTAATATTTATTTATAATATTATGATATCAATAATATCAACCTTTTATATTTTTTTTTAATACTATTAACTAAATATTTAATATATTAAAAATTTTAAAATAATTTCAAGATAAGCTAATCCTGAATTATTTTTGTGCAAAACCCATATAGATTCAAAATTTATCTTGATAAACTGAGATTAAGGCCTATGAAAACTCTGTGTAAAATAAACTGGGCTAACCTAATTAAGCCATATGCAGGCCCAATCAGTTTGTGGGCCTTCCATTTTATTCTTTTTGGGCTAGATCTTGGTGCAATACTCAGGTGTAATTTTGTTTTTTCAATTTTCACTATATTCAAAAAAATTGCCGAAAAAGTGAAAAATATTTGGAGAAAAATGATATGAACCACTTTCACACAATACCTACTCATTTGTACAAAGGAACTCACGTGACATAACATTTCTCTCTATTAATCCATAAACTCATGTGATAATTTAGCGATAATAATAAATCGAACATATGGCTACACCACATAAATAATAAGTTTTCTCCATTTGAGTTATTCCACTTCGTCAATACTTTTGCAAATAATTATTATTATATATATCCAAACATCAAATCTTCAAAAATTTAAAAGTATGAATTAACAATTTTGGACACAGCATTAGTTCTTACACAAATTGGGCTTTCCATATCAGGCATCTTCAGGCCCATTTTTATAAATCACAAGGAACCGCCCCCTCTTCCTTTTTTTTCTTTTAATTCTCTTCCACAAACCAAAAAAGATAAAAGGTGTATTTTGTGAAAATAGTTCATGATAAGCTTATCATAAAATTATCTTTAATATATTAAATATCTGGTCAAATGTATTAAAATATTCGTCAGGTGTATCAAAAGTATATTGATCTCAACTTGATGAGATTTTTGATACACCTGATTAAATATTTGATACTTTAAAACTTGTTCATGATAAGCTTATCATGAATTATTTTGATACAATACTTTGCCCAAGATAAATAGAAAGAAATAAAAATAAAAAAAGGAAGGACCCTAGTGAACAAAATAAGAAAATGAAAATGCATTCAAAATTCAAACTCATTGCCAAGAGCAGAGACAAATAATAAAAAAATTGAAAATTAGGTCAATAAAAAAATCTTAAAAAGCAAAGGTCCATAGCATCGAATAGAAGGTAAGGTAGGGGTAGGGGCAACTTTAGCAATATTGATTGGAAAAGAAGGCGAGTGAGTGAGTGAGTGGGGTTAAGTGGAGAATATGCCATCATTTTCATGCTTACTACTATCAATACCTTCCAACTTTATGTCATCCTCCTACCATGTGATAATAAATTGATTTCATCACATCTCTCTCTCTCTCTCTCTCTCTCTCTAATTCATAAACTATATAGTGATGAGATTTCTCAATCAAATGAAAACACCTTTTCTACCAAACTAAGATTAATGCCCACCACATTCAATCTCTGAGTTTCAGCTCAATTACTTGCATAAAAACTCTGCTTTACTCTCTCTCTCTCTCTCTCTCTCTCTCTCTCTCTCACACACACACACACACACACACACACAAGCATGACATTAGTTTCGTGGGCAAAAAAGGAGCTGCATAGACTTAAGTTTCAAAGCCCCAAGAGGCTGCTACCTCCTCAACCCACCTTAAAAGCATCATCAAACTGTGTTGCTTCATTGCAGGTCATTTCTCTCTCTCTCTCTCTCTCTCTCTCAATTAATAGTTTTTATGCCTATATAGTTTTGTGTTGGGAATAATCGATATATACATTTTGGTGCTTAATTTCATCACAAATTAAGTTTCACTGATCTCATGATGTCGAATAGTTTTAAAAAATTAATTAATTGCCATTTTTATTTGATATATAACGCAATTCATTAAATTAATCAGGTGTCTGAGGTGGTATTATCTGCTGATTTAAAATGCAGCAAGTGTAAAGAGAGAGTTGAAGCCACCATTTTAACCTTCAATGGTATTTATATATATATATATACACACTTAATAATTAATTTCATAAATTGACAAATTATATATCTATAATAATTTATTAATGACAATTAATTGACCTATTACAATGCATTTTTTTTTTAATTTCTCGATTTAAATGAATGCAGATTTGGAGTCCATAGTGGTGCACTTAGTAGACAAGAAGGTGACTCTCACGCGCCAACCGTTTAATCATTCATCTTACAATGCAGCTAAATGACACCAACATTGCATGTGAGACGTATAATAGGATATTTGTTTGATATTATGGAAAATAAAATTAAAATCTAATAATGGAGAGTGTGGGTTGTTTACCATGGTAATTTTAAGTTTTAGGACTCATTTGGTTCGTAAGATAAAATTATCTATCTGTCGAAAATATGCATGTTTTCGACGGATAGATAGTTTTATCTTACGAACCAAATGACTGATTGAATTATCTCACTTTATCGAAGGATTAATGGTAATCATGCATTAAACCAAATAAGGTATGAGTCTTGGTCATATATAGACAATGAAATTTTAACAACTTGAATTATTTCACATTTGTCATTGAAGAATTAATGATGCAACTTTAGCAAAACTCTGTCAAGATATTGAGCAATATGTGATTGTTGGAGTTGAGATATATTTATGATCACGTTAAGTCTACGTATATTTTAATTTGATGTGTGTAATTAGGGTTGTTGAAGGTTGAGTTCGTTGGACTAATCTTTTATACATAAAGAGATACTATTATTTTTAGAGATGCTTTGTAAATTTTATATTGAATTTAAATTGTAGGAGACTATGTTGATAAATTATATATTGTGAACTTCAATTTATAAAAAAGTTAATTTTCTAATTAATGAATCAAAGAAAATTAAGTATGTGAGTGTAAAGTTAAATAATAAAATAAAAAAAAAGTGTAATTTATTAACTGTGTAAAAAGTTTTCTTTTTAAGTGTGTGAAAAAATAGTTAGGACGTGCAAACAAGAAAAGTGTGAAATTAATTTTGGGATGGAGGGAGTATATAACTATATATTTCTATGGTGATAGCTACCAAGATAATCACTTGTTTGACTCTAGTCTATCTGTCTGGATGAATTTTAGTATTTATTAGAGATTTAAACTATATATTATTTTAATTTTTTTTTAAATATAAAACATATATTAAAATTTTTAATCGTCCAGCCTAGCCTGTCAATCCATCTTAATTAACAACTTGATCAATGTGTAATTAGAGTTATCATTTAATTATCATCCAATTGAAAAGAAAACTAGTTATTCTCTCCAATAAACATAAATATTGTTGAAGTTGCAATTATCAATCAAAAATTTATAATTGATGTATTTACCGAACTACGTTGTTTTGATCATGGAATAATATTAAAAAAGGTTGGAGGAAACGTCATTTTTTATGACTTGAACACAAGTAAAAAAGAGTTGATTTTGTAAAGTAGCTGGAGAAATTTAAAATATGGGTGAAAAATAGTTGATTTTGTACATCTTAATAGTGATGATATAACTTAACTTAACTTACCTTAAAATGAAGAAAATTAAAAAAAAAAATTATCAAGATATGCCTTGATTAGCTCTTGCAACTTAACAAGTCTGATTGTGAGAAATAACTCCATTACATGCCAAATTGTATCAACACCAGTTCCCTACCATAATGTTGTAAGGGCACATTATATAATAAAAAATTAATAACATAAATCTTGCTATTAAATTTTAATCTATCACCCCGTAAGAGCAGTCACTTTATTCTGTTGTAAGTAGCGCAGAATTCCAGTGCTCTCTATTTCTTTCACCACTTTTAAACCTAGACACGTAGCTTTCCTTGCGCAAATACATCTCTCTTTCTCTCTCTATACACACAACACACACATGATTTGCTGCTCAAGTACCACACCACGCGATTCTATACTTTGAAGAATTCCGGTGCCGGAAACGTACTAAAATCAGCCGAATTATAATTAATGTTTATTTTGAAATATAACATCTTAAGATGCTCTATGATTAATGTTTATTTTGATAATATCGTGGAATTCATCATTTGGTGGACGTTTATATCTTAGATATTACGCAATGGTTATACATATCCAGTGTTTAATTTCACTTTTATTATATGATTACTATTAGATATATATATACATAATCTAATATTATTATTTTACTCGTATATAATTGTTAACAGTCATTAGTTAAGTAATATGCAAGAGTATAAATAAATAATTTAATTAGACTAGCTCAAATATGTGAATCTCTTTCAACGAATTATTATTATTAATAATAACATATATTTATATAATATTAATTAGTTTATTGTGATTGCGAGTAAATTTATAATTATATAAAATGAAAAATAATAGATAAAACAACACATCCAAATGATAATCACACCACATCCTCCATCTATATACACTCAATCCTTCAAAAATTTCAAATCTTTCTCATTGTTTTTCATTTAATACTCGATGAATATTTTATAAAATTGAAATTAAGGTTGTAAAATTTGATGTAGATGAAGTTTGTGAGAGACTTGAATACTAAATTGAGAAAAAGTTTAAGAGAGGTGAAATAAATTTTCTTGATAGAGGTGTGGATGATAATGACATTGATAAGAAACAAGTTCAAAACTTAATAGTTAATACCTTATTTGATTTTTCTACATGCAAAAGAATAAGACCATTTATTATGGACAGATGGGGTATAAAATAGTAAAAAGTGTGCTACTACATAAATCAATATATCTAGCTTAAATCAAATGTTTAATAGTTTAAATCAATAGTACTATTGATTCAATTTTTGATACTCCTAATAAAATTTTAATACTTTTAATTAAATATTTAATATTTTAAAACAGTTTCATAATAAACTTAATATAAATAATTTTCATACAAACTTTGCCCACATTAAAATACCAATATAAATTAAGTAATTTCATGCCTCTTTTTAAATTTATAACCTCTAGAAGAAATGAAATTCTCTCATAATCTATGATCATTTTTTACATCACCACTCCCAATTCTTTACTTTGTGACATATGGCCTCCATCTAAAGTTTGGTGGATGAGATTAATTGTCATATACTCCCTCCGTCCACGATAAATGGTCCACGTTGTCTTAAATAATCGTCCACAATAAATAGTCTACTTATCTAAAATGAAAAACTTACAATCATTATTTTCATTTTTTATACACATATACTCACTTTTACACATTACATCAAGTACTTTTCTAATAATTAAATATTTTTTTATACTAATACACTCACTTTTACACATCAACATATACTTTTCTTAATAACCGTGCACAGTAAGGGTAGTCCAATTTTCATGGACGGAGGGAGTATATTTTAAGGTGGGGGACCTATGTTCATTTAAAATCGGGGTAAGTCTCTTGTACACCAGGTGCACCGTGCAATTCAAGTGTATTTTTAAAAAGTTACATTATTTATTATTGAAAAATTATACTATAAATTATTACTGAAAAGTTACACTATTAAAAATACACTTTTCAGTAATAACATGTTTAATTTTCAGTAGTATTTTGTGTAACATTTAAAAAATAAATTTGAGTTGCACGGTGCACTGCATACAAGACTAAGGTTTAAAATCGTTCTACTTTTTTTATTTTTTATTTTTGCGCGCGTGCATTTGAACCCTTGATCACTAAAATTGAACACGAAAGAATTTGGCGAGAGAACATTGAGGCGTCTTGAGGCATTTTGGCAATTTCTAGTTGTTGTTTAGGGTGTTTTGATAGTTCTTAGAATTTATAGTAGAAATATTAATATAGGGTAAAATATGATAAAGTAATTATATATAATATAGTGCGAACATACCGTGCAAGATGGAAAATTTAAGAACGAATTTTAGCACCCTAGCTATATATCATACAAGAAATCGAAACCATAATAAAGACATGAGTTTGAAAGAATCTCATTTCGACGTTTATTGTTAAAACTATAAACTTATAAGAGAGATGAAATTTATTTATTTTCATAGTAAATACGCTATATATTAAAAATAAAAAATTATCTAGAAAATACTTTAATATCGCCTATAATTTACCTACAAATTTTTTTAACAATATTTCTTATCTACAAAAGATTTTACCTAGAAAATGAAATTTATATATAGGTAAATATTTATTCACAAAATAAATTTGAATGACAAGTGTACTTAACTTATGAATTTGACGAGGAAAAGAAAGTGTCTTCCTAGTCTAGGGGAGTTTTGCATGAGTAAGTATAGGGGCGATCGATAAAATGCTAAAGCAGTGGGAATTAATTGGTGCAATTTTTTATTTGAATATTTCACATAAAATTATATATTATTAAAAAGTAAGAGTGTGTTTGGGTGCTCCC
The DNA here is from genome assembly GCA_026898435.1 of Prunella vulgaris. Classification (NCBI taxonomy): domain Eukaryota; kingdom Viridiplantae; phylum Streptophyta; class Magnoliopsida; order Lamiales; family Lamiaceae; genus Prunella; species Prunella vulgaris. Next base: position 1,728,429 of record JAPKLY010000027.1, read on the forward strand.
CAGATAAATTTTTTATTTTAATTTTGAGCGGAGGGATTAAGAATCCGAATGACGTTTTTGCTCACGCACGCCGATGCTTTACATCCTCGCCTCCTCGATCGAAATTTAAAGAAGAAAGAAACAAATTAAATATAAAATTACATGTAAATTTTTGGGAAGAAGTAAATATCGATTATTCATAAAATTATACATATATTCCATTATTTTTATAAAAAAATAAAAAATTTAATCACGTGAAATTTTAGTGACTTGGGACGAAGGGAGTTCTGAACCTTTCCTCTTGACTTGAGACACACAATCAGAATGCATAGACAGCCAATTTGCATGGCATGCACAAATTAACAATTTATTTATAATCACATTAATGCTAGACAGACTTTCGTCGGACTTAGGTATGAAATATTTTCGAATCCTTTATTAATTATTTTTAGTAGTATTAGTTTTTAGTCATCAATGCAATTTCATTTATCATTTAACTCGAAATATATACACATGATAAATTTTGTGCAAATATATATATAGTTCTTTTCATATTAAATTAATTACCAAATATATGTCATACACGTAATTAAATCTGTGCTCAACTCATTTATTTATTTCTTCTTATTTAAAATAAGATTTATCCAAATCTTTATTCAATGCCCAAGGTTAATTTCTTCTTATTTGAAATAAAAAAATCTGTCCAAATCCTTTATTCAATGTATTAGTTTTTAATCTTATTTAACTCTAAATAGCATACGCATAATGAAGTCTATGTAAATCTTCCTCTTCTTTTTTCATATTATTAATTTAAATCACTGAATATATAGCATACAGATAATTATATTTATGCTCCGATAATCTTCTATTACTTTTTTTTATTTGAATAAGATCTGTGGAATCTTTTATTCTTAATATTGTCTTAGTCTTTTATGCACTAGATGTACTGTGTTATTATTGAAAAGTATATGTTTAATGATGTAATTTTTTAATAATAATTTATGTAACTTTTCAGTAATAATTTTATGTAATTTTTCAGTAATGAACAATGTAACTTTTTAAAAATACACTTGAATTGCATGATGCAACTGGTGCACAAGAGATTTACTCCTTAATATTAATTTTAGCAGTAGTCTCTTGTGAACTCGTACCACTGTCATGTGTAATCACTATCACTGTTATTTATATATATTATCACAGTTATAAAAATATACTTGATTTCTTAACATTGATAGTGTATACACATAACAATGACAATTGAGAACTCGAGTTCACCGTGAACTCAGATTCATACAAGTTTTTGTCTTATTTTAGTTGTCAAAGCAATCTTATTTAACTCTAAATATATTTCATATGCATAATAAAATATATGTAAAATTTTCATTTATTATTAAACCGTTAATTCTTATTTAAACTTCATCCATGCAATACACCAAAAAAAAAAATTTCAGCTTTTGATTTGCAAAACTCAGCCATCAAGTAATTATATTTTACAATTTTTTAAAAAAAACATATACTGTTGATCAAGATCCATTTTTCTATAGAAGTCTGGTTGGCATAATTTATTTATAAAGTATGAAGGAACTTTTATTTTATAGAGTGTTATATGATAAAAAGTTGTTGAGGTCTTACAAAGTTTTTAAGAATTCTTATGTACATATTAATGATTGTTCTGGTATTGATGCAATTTATTAATTTTGAATAGGATTTTTACAAAAGAAGCAAAATCTGATGAATAATTTGAGGAAAACAAATGGTTATTTTAAAAATAATTATCTTGTTTATAAGATATATTGTTGACAATATTATTTATTATATTTTTTTAATGTGAATATACTTTTCATCAGTCAACCAGAAATGAAGATCGTAGCAGAGATATTTACAGGAAAATTCTTCTACGTGGAAGTGGAAGAAGATGCGACTGTCGGAAAGCTCAAGAATGAAATCGGAAAGCAAGAAAATCTGGCCGTTGATCGGCTTATTCTGATGGTGGACGCGGAGGGGCAACCACTGTTGGACAAAGATGAAGCTTTTCTCAAAGAGTATGGAGTCCAACATGGCTCACGTGTATACATTTTCTTTCATCCCACAAATAAGGACTTCTCTCCAGAGTCTACATCATACGGGCCTTCTCCCTTCATTGATCAGAAGCCCGAAAATGAGCAAGCCTAATAAAAATTACCCAAAGACCATAATTTGAGGGAAAGTGTATTTCTGAAAAATTATCTCTCAATTATTTTTATTTTATATTGAAAAATCACGACATATTAATATTATTTTTCTACAAAAACATATATAAATAGCTTTTCAATAATAATATAAATAAATTTTTTAAATGTATTTTAAATTATATTGTGCACTTGATCTAAGATGGGCTTCCTCGTAAACTTTTCATATTTTCTTCTAAGCATCCCACAATATGCTTCCATATCATTTTTGATAACACTCCTACCACATTAAATAATTATCTCTACACTTTTATTCTATTTACATCAATTCACCACTTTGGTAAAATATTATATATAAACAATTTTCATGATGTAAACCACTTTGTATATTTATGAATTTATTTTTTTACCTTGTTAAAAAATGATTCATGATATGAACCACTTTCACACAATATCTACTCCACCACTTTTACCTTGTGAAACGAATATCAACATGTTTGACAAAAGTTCAAATTTGATATAATTGGTCAGCAATAAACGAACACCTCCACTTAAACTGAGCATCAACCATACTTTATAGTGGTGATATTTGTGTCCAAAAATTATCAATTGAAGGCAAATATTTATAAATACAAAAAAGAATATCTAAAGCCAATAAAAGTATACGTGACTGGAAAACCATGATGGGAACGAAGGGTAAGGATTGGCCTTTTATATGATAAATATATTTTGTACCATTCTTTTCAAGTGTTCATTTCTTTCTGTCAACTGTTAAAAAAACTTTCAGATCTAGAATCCTCCAGGTACCTCTTTGTTTTACAACACGAGATTTTCTACGTCGTCCAAGTAAAGCAGAGGCGCGTTAGATCTCTCTTATCAAAATGCACGTTGTGATGTACCTAATTTCATGACCAAAATAAGTCATGCACAGTAATACCTCCACTGATCAATAAGATGATCGAAGTTTTGTCCATCACTTGTCGTGCCTTTCTCTTTTTGGTAACAAATCCATTCTCCTGAACCTCAAATTAAACCTTGTGCCTGTAACACAAGGCACGAAGAGAGACGTTAGAACTGCAAAGAGCTACGTACTTTTACTACTGGCAGAAATTTGTGTGCACCAGTTGCATCAAAACAAAAATGATGTAACAAAAAGTAATAGCACCCACACTTGGTCAGAATTACACAAATGGTACAGAAGTAACAATTTTTACTAAATAGTGTCCCAACAGATAGAAAAACGTCGGTAAAAAAAAAGTTACCTCTTGACCTCCTTGAGAAGAACTTCAATATCTCATCAATTATTATTACCTGCAAAACAAAAGCCAATTCAGCAAGAAGATACTGACTCCATAGAAGAGCTAGACCTCATAAGCTTTATGCAACTGTTAACTAAATATGTCAAATTGATTTCTTTTGAGATTCAGTAATGATAATTTTAAGCATCTTTAATCATCACTCCTGAGAAAATTGATAAATTCATTTTCGTTCATGAATTTGGAGCTAAAAGATTGTGAATCTGATTTTTTGTTTAAATGTCATCAATAACATCAGTCAACCTAACAACATGATGCAGTAGCTGACTGAGAACCAAAAGACCTCTGGAATTCTCCAATTTTCAACACGCCGCTCATGAATGCTGGCAATGAACACGAATTCAAACAAATTATTATACATGCAAATGGTCCAAAGGCGAATATAATCCAATCTACCACCAGCATGAGTTAGGGTAGGGGTGTTCACAATCTCAAAACCGTCCTAATTGTAATACTGAAAAATCCAGAACATATCAGTTTAATGATATGCTTCATCTCAGGAAATCCAATCTCTCTCCATCTCAGGTTCCTCTTTCTGTTTACTCTCAGTAGATGTGCTAGTTTACTGTAAAGAACATTCATTTGACTCTTCAGATTAATGTAGCAAGTCCCATAAAAATGCATAAATAAAATGTTGTTAGGATTACCCAGTCATGTAATTATGATCAAATGGTTGGAGGAAAAGAACTCAAAGAAATCGTGAATAAGGTGTACTAGAGATAGCAAAATGGTTCTCAGAATACATGAGGTGTTAAGGCACATAAAATGTAAAATCAATATGACTTCCCAACAACACAAGTTCTGTAGAAAGCATATACTTACAGGAAAAGAAAGATATAAAACAACAGTCCATTCAGCCCAACTTAGTGGTGCGACCTGTGCAAAAAATATTATTGCAAAATTTTCATTATTACAGGGAAAGAAAGGGAAAAAATTCTCCAAAACACAAAGGATGTGAAACATATTCAATTATTTAAAGATAGAGATCATCAACTTACAGAGAAAAGTATAGACAGTGGTTTCACATAGAGGATCAGTGCATGAAGCAACATTGTCAGAAGAATTGATCCAAGAAGCCATAAATTACTCCAGGGGGGAATGACCCTATAAGTTGATCGTGCAACAACTGTCAGAAATGTAATGCTCTATTTTCTTCAATTTCATAATTTCTTGAAAGTAGAAAAGAATGTACTCCCATACTTATTTTTGGTCCAACAACTATTCTCAAAGATATAAAATATTGGACAGTTACAATGTTATAAAGGTAAAGCTCAACTTGACCCAGGTTTCTGCCATACTTATTTTGTGGTCAAACAAATATTCTAAAAGATACTAACAAATAAAACTTAAAAAAAAAAAAAAAAGAGGATGACAATGGCATCTGATAAATCAAGATAATGCAATCAACAACCTAAAATATTTTGGCTATTAAATAGTTAAATTCATGAGGTAAGGTGGCCTAGTGGAAGCACAGGAACACAAAAGATGACCACCGTAAACTCTGTGTCAATAACAATTTCAATATCAAATTCAACTCTCTTATAACATTGTAGTACATATCTATTTATAATAAAGTAAAATTGGAGAATAAGAAACATATAAATACTAAATATAATAAAATCAAAATAAATCTCCTAAGTAAGCATAAATATCAAAATTAAATATTCATATTGATCTCCATCATAAGGGGATGTGAATGCTGCAAAGAATGGTACTTGTTTTCCTTCTCTAATTTTGCATTTGCCATTTCTTCTAAATTGTCAAAATAGTATATCTTCTGTTGCATTAACATGGACACAAAGCATGCAGTGTGACGGCATACATGAATCAAGAATAAATGTCGGTGTTAGCACAAAAAAATGGTCTATAAGTCAAATGGTGTACATAGAAGGTATAGCCATATGATAGAACCTCAATGAAAAATGGGGAAGCTTAGTTCCCAAACGTGATAGTGCAGAAGCCTATGGTAATACCATAATAGCCATTTTAAGTAAGCAGAGTCCCTCGATGGTCTCCTATGTACAATATGTGAATCTTGCAGAATCAACTTACATGCTTCATTCCAGTTGGTGTCAGATTTACATTATTACCATGATCTCATTGTTTATCGATACACAATAAATATAACATTCTCCATGCTCAAACTTTATGGGAAGTATTAATTAAGAGATGGGTTCATAGATGAACACTCTACATTGGGGTGGGAGCAAAGTAAAGTTCTGAAGAAAATTTTGAAGTCTACATATTAAGCAACTATGGGTACTCACAGAAGTGATTGATTTTCACTGAGGTTGTTCAATGCGTTGAACATCTCAACAACAACAAGTACAGTCATCGAAACGGTTGATGGATGCCGATCACTAAACACATTGCAAGAATAATTTGTTTCTCTTGTCGAGCAACTGTCAAAATTCATCTGTACGGATCATATAACAATTAGTTTAAAGCACTGAATTGAATAGATAAACAAGTTTAACTTCCAGGTACTTGGCTCGTGAAGAAATTGAATCATTGTGGGGAAATTGGAACATATTCCAACTTCAAAATCCAAAAACATGACAAATATTTGATGCTCAAGTTAAAAGGATTTTTGGTCTCATGAGTTGTCTACTCCAGTTTTTGATCCGACAAAATATAACTATTTTAATTTAATCCCAACATTCAACAATTTGTCCAATTTTGGCCCCAAAACCACCAACAAAATTCAAATGTTGTCATTTTATGTTTTCATGTAATGCGAGGATTTAATTTAGGGCCAAAGTTGGATAGCAGGCAATTTATGGGGCCAAAATAGACATTTGGGTGACATGACACCATAATTTTCCGGCTATTTTGGGCCAAAATTGGAAAAATCTTTTAATTTTATAATTAAAGCAATATATTTTAAAAAATGGGACCAAGGTTGGGTTGTAGCCAAGTTACAGGAGAGGAAAAAAAAATTAAGTCCTTGATGCTCCGATCTCTTGGTTTTCTTTTGAAATCACAAGGAGGCCCATCGAAACAGTAAATTTAATTTGATTTAATTGTTAAATTTTAGGAACTCGAGAAATACCAATATGTAAAAGCTCCAAACAGTTCTCGACAGAACTATGACCATGACAAACTTTATTATAGATACAGAGAATTCTCATTCATCAATACGTAACTTGTTGACTGAAACTTACAAGTTCGGTGTATGGAAGTTTTGGCCCATTATCAGCATACAGAAACCACCACACAAATCCAGCAATAGTAGCAAGCCCAACATATACTGCACCAGTAGCATTTTAATTAAGATGAGATATCAACTGAAATTGCAGATTTATGAATTTTAGATTGACTGCATTCTGTAGGAGACATAAATTATTACTCAAGGTACAAATCGAATGTTGAAATAACTAGAGCATTAGACTAGAGTGTCAGAAATCCCTTTTATACATCGTACCCTCCAGCTTATCACACAGAAAATATTTTTTATCAACTTAGGTGTACTTAAATTGAGCATGCAGTCCAGAATACAACAGATAACGAATAAAAGTATTCACAATCTGAAATTTAAGGAACATGAAGTCATTAAATATCATTCAGCTAAGAGATCACTTCCTCACATATTTCTTTTCTTTTCACTGTAATTTAGTAATTCATCTTGAATCTATGGCAGTCATGATTTTACCTTCTCTTTTTTCCGAGCAGATTTCAAAAGTACGCAGGGTTTACAGCAGATATGCAGCTCGTGAAATGCGACTTTTCGGATAATGAACACATGGAAAAGCTCTTGGGCAAGAAGATTCAATAATCAGTCTTGAGTTTCTAGGATTTTTACTGTTCAGTTCCTAACATTATACCATTAGGATGTCTTTTTAATTTGCATATATGCACACAGAAGAGTTAATGGAAGGGCTGAACATATATGGCAACTTATTTTCATCAACAGTAATTCATGCTTAACAATTTTATTAACAAATGATAAGTCATGACATGTATCCAACAAGTAAAGTGAAAGCCCAACAATCTAGAGGAATAGCAGATATGCAACAAAAAACAATAAGACATCCATAGGTACCTCCAATAACTAAATAACGAAAGAACAACCATCCAGTGACAACAGCTTCATTAACCTGGCATATAAATAGATGATGAGAACCTAATTTCAAACAAAGATTGATTGATAATCAACAAAAAATGCAAGATGTTTCAATCAGCTAGTGGCAGATATTACCAAAAATTAATGAATAAATAAATAGTATTACAAGAAATAGATGATCTGGTTCTGTGCTACAATCTAAATAGGTATAACAGCAGAATGCTCAATACTCAAAAGTTGAAAGTACCTTGCGAGGTTTAGCCTTCATAACATCACAATCTTGTTTATTAAAGCCAATAGCAGTTGCAGGCAAACCATCTGTTACCAAGTTCACCCAAAGCAACTGGACCTATAAAGAACTAACACGTGATCAAATGATATGGAAGAACATATTTTCACACTTGACAAATAATCTAACTGAATTTGAAGGCGAAAAGAGAAAAGTCAATGCAAATTAGAGTATCCACAGTATGAAACCAATGTGAAGTGCAAAACAAAATTTCAAGCACACAGGACTTTGGCAAAATTGTGGATACATCAAAACACAAATAACAAAAAGTCAGAAATAAAGTCAGCTTCAGAAATTTGTTGTACTAAATGCTAAACAAATAACTCACAGGCACAAGAGTGTCAGGGATACCAAGCAGAGCAGCAACAAAAATGCAAACAACTTCACCAATATTTGATGAGATCATGTATCTGATGAACTGCTTTGTATTGTTGTAAATAGCTCTTCCTTCTGCAACAGCCTGATCAGAAACAAGATATTGCTGATGAACATAACAAGTGGACTTAAACCATAAAAACAAAATCAGGGCACAAATCTTACTGCAACGATTGTGGCAAAATTGTCATCTGACAGAACCATATCTGAAGCACTCTGAAGATCCAAATAAAAATAAAACACAAAATTAGCAAGCATTTTTTAAGAGAAAAGTTTAAAGGAATTCAAAATCAATGTCTGTCATTTAACTACAATAAATTCAATCTTGAAATGAGAAAAACATTCTTGGAAGTACTTGGAGTCCAGATGATGATATATGTATAGAGGATAAACGGTCAAAAATGTCATGCTATCAGTCAGCAGAACTTTAGGATGAGCCACCTAGATTTAGCTAATTTTCAAGAGACCAAAAAGGGGAAAGAGTGAAAATTGAATGCACACGAACAACTCCTATCTAACACTCTAAGGGGGTGTCTGCTTCTAGCCTTCCTCCCCATATTTATTTTCAAATACATATCCTAGTTTGTTTCTCAGGATTTTGGTATAGGATTTCAAATCCCATACAACTCTACCCTGAAATACCTGTAATACACCTATTTAACTTTTTTTCGGAAAAAAAAAAATCTAATACTATCAATCATCTATCTCCCACTTTAAAATCGTTATTAGCTATCCAACTCAACACTCTCTCCTTTTTACTTGACACACTTACTGACTTACTCCCCTACTTTACACAATCAATCATCTATCACCTACTTTTTCAAAATCACACCCTATCAAATCCTACAAAATCTACACTCTCAGACATGTACAAAATCAAAATTGCCTTTTATTATTCATCAAATCCACTCCAATCCTTAAACAAGCACCCCCTTAAGAGAGAACGAAATTGAGATTATCCATCAAATCATTTGTAAAAAGAATACCTTCGCTACTGCAGTGCCTGATCCCATGGCAATACCAATGTCTGCTTTCTTCAGTGCGGGTGCATCATTGACTCCATCTCCAGTCATTGCAACCTTGGAAAGAGAAAGCAGGGAATGTAATTACAGGTCCAGAATGGAGTTGCTGAAAAACTTTTATCGTTAACCCAATTTGATCTAGCATTTAAAATGGGACAAAGTCATTTAACATGATAGATGTGTTTCAATAAATAAAATAATAATAATCTATTGTGACATTCAGGAGATTCATTGAATCCCCATGATGAATGTCTAGAAACTTTAGAGTTGTAACTCACTAAGAAATATTGGTTTAACATGTTAACAGTTAGCAACAAAAAAATTATTAGCGTTCAGCTCATGTTAGTGATTACTTTGCTTAATAAATTAGGCAAATCATATAAATGCTTTTTATAGTGTCATGTTCACTTTCTGGAGTCGATAGCATCACGAACAACCTTGTGCAAGAAAAGCATCGGTGAGCAAGGCTATCAATGATTACATCTAGGTCGCTGATATCCAAAAGGTCAAGTGACTCGCTGTCATGCTTTCATGTCAAGTGAAGGATATCTAAGCAACCAAACTCAGAGACTCCATCCAACAGATATAAGCAGCCACTGTAGAAAATTGTAATGTAGCAAAGGATTTGTTCAACTAATTTTAACAGTATTAAAACCTTCATCAGATCAAATGTTTGTACCCAAAGAGTGCTCCACATCTGCGACCAGTCACAGTTAAAGGGGAAAGCATGATACAGAGAGAGAACTAAGCAGCTTGCAAGAAAATTGCTATAACATTAGGGAATAACAAAAATAAAGAATCAACAAGCATTTCGCCGACTTGCACATAAGTACCACCACTCAGTCAAATAGGAAAAACAAAAACAAAAAAAGACATAAGATTACCACTTCATTTTGATGTTGTAATGCTTCAACAAGCATCCTCTTGTGAGATGGTTCAACCCTAGCGATTTGAAAATGTGAGTAAATTTCATAGAATCAGAAAACAAAAAGGATGCTCAAGCGGAAAAACTCGTAAACAGAATACTGAGTTCTACAAAAAGGTGGAAAAATACCGAGTGAAAATTGTCATCCGCTGCAATGCAATTGTCTTCTGCAATGCCGGAAGTGCCTCAAACTCTGAAGCAGAATAAGAGAGACCAGCAAAGTCATCCAAGTGATCAAAGGCACCAAGTCTTTTGCACAAAGATTCAGCTGTAGTCTGAAATGTGATAACTCCAGAATAACTAATAGAATTTCAAAGCAAGAAACTCAAAAGGATCACAACTGAAAGAATAACCACTTTATGTTTACCTTGGTATCTCCTGTAACAACTATGACACGTATGCCAGCAGTCATACACGAGAGAATAGCATTTCGTACTTCCTCCCTTGGTGGATCAAGCATCCCAACCTTTCCATTCATAACAGTATAGGAATTAGAATATAAAAATGTGAAAGCAAAATTAAATAGTTATTAAGTTAAAGCAATCTTCAACATCAGACCATCAATAACAAAAGGAAATTAATGAAACAATCCACTTCTATTTATATTAAACAACCAAATAACTTATCAGGTTATTATAATACATTTTTAACATAAAATTCAGAATGTGCTGCATAGAAGAGAAAGCATACCAACCCAATAAATGTAAGATCTTTTTCATCATCATAGGACAGAGCTTGCTGCCCCAGTGGCATCCTTTTCAAAGCAAGAGCCAAGCATCTCAAGGTTTCACTTCCTGCAAAACTGAAATAGACAAAAAGATACCACCCTATAGGACAATAATCATGAAAAGGAAAAAAGGGTTTGATTTAAGACCAATTTAACAAAAAGAATGAATATGGCAAGCTGCATTTATCATTTATGACAACAATTTTAACTTCAAATAAAGCCCTCTTTCCATGAGTAATTAGATTATTCTAGTACATATTTCCACCATGAAGGCTTTTAAAATCTAATTAAAATCCCTCCGATACAAGTGTTCCAACCTACACATATATGACAGGAAGTGATTCATTTTCTTGATGTTTTCAAAACTTTCATGCAACAACTCTAATCAGAAGCAGACACAAACACACAATAGAAAAAAAAAAGTATTGCCTCCAACTAAGTACAGGACAAGGAAAGGGGTCACTCATCAGTCAAGAAAAGGTTCCAAACAAAGCCAAATTGCTAGCAAATTACAGGAAACAGTAAATGTGTACTTTTGTGGCACTTTGAAAAAGAGTCCCAATCATTAAGCTAGAAACATATTTGACTCAATACATTCCATATTCCAAGAATATCCAATGAGCATGTTGCAAAACTCCAATGACCACCAATATGTGGATTTTACTAAGAGTATCTATCAATGATGCTATTGCACACTATGTAATGCTTGAGATTCTCTCTCCTCTTATTTTGTGCTCAAGTTTATGCACTCATCAAAAAGAGAATTGACACATTTTTTTATCTATGTCCAAATACAAAAGGAAAAGAGAACCCTATTTAAGAACCAAGAAGATTGGCCAAACCTGTGGAATCTTGCTTCTATCGCAGCTCTAATTTCCGATGTTAGATTATTAGTTGAACCGTCAATGTTGCACATAATATTTGTGCATCTAGAAAGAATGCTCTCTGGAGCACCTTTTGAGAACATAATCTGCATCTGCTTCCGATTACACAGCACACTCATCATTTTCCGATCACGGGTGAACTCCAGGACTGAGACCTATAGGTATGAGAGTTTCAATTATTGGAAAATGCAGAAGAGTTGAACCCTCATAGCATTGACAAATATATGCACTCCGAACATTGTACAGCAATGATCATAACTTGAATACTTGGAAAAAGCGTCTTAGACTCCTGAACTAAATTTTTGTGCTATTTTTCAGGTTTACTCCATTATACTAGGAATGGACAGGGATATCATGAAAATAATCATCATGGTGTATGACGTGTGCCCCATTTTCCCAACAATCAGGACATGACATTGGTTGAAACAACTTCGAATGGTTATACCATGATATGATTGGCCAAATACCTCTTTTATGCATAATTGTGTCTGCTAGCTTTTGATCTAGAAACTTTATTTTAAAGAAAAAAATGTACCTGGACAATGGTCAATGCACTACAACTGTCAATAATGTGATGGGTAGAACATTAAGATTCTTAAAATATGGTAGAAGGAAAATATAATGCCCTTAATAATTCAAGTCTACAAAGCAATATCTTAAATATACAGCAACCTTGTCACTCATCCACATTTACATGCATATACCAATTTACGTGTCAATGAAATCATCACAAGAAGAACAGCAACAAAAACACAGAAAACCAATAACCAATAGAGCCAATTTTTGAAGGATGAGTGGATACTGAAATAGAATTATCGGAGCCATTACAATTTTACTTGTTATGGCAAAATATCTAATTGTAATTGGTGGGAACTAACCTTCTTGAATTGATTCTCCCAGTAATGATTGCAGTATGATGCGCGCTCATGCTTGGACAACATATTAAGAGCCGAAGGCATAGAATCAAAACCAGGAAGACCAATCTGGTGAATATGAAGGGAACTCAGACTTGAATTAGGAAGCATAATCGGGTGGTGAGTTGAAAAGATGAAATTGCTGCAGCAGTATATTCATCAGACACCTGAATCGGTAAAATAAAATTGCAACCAACCTTTTCAGCCAGTACTCGAAGCGCCACCTCAGTCGATTCACCAATCTTTTCATAACATCTCTTATCTGGGTTGTATTGAATAACAGACTCATTGCAAAGGGCTGAGCACATTGCTGTATGTAGAAGACAATGAAAGTGTGCTGGAATCTCAAGCTGCATTAAATCCCAAGTAAATAGATTTGTTTAGACAATCATTTTACATAAACATATAGAGGCGTTGACAACGGCAGCAATATCTAAATAGAGAACTTCAAATTGTGGAAAAAAGTAAAAAGTACGGGGTAGAATGCAAAAAGGGGCCTTCAGAAATGTATATGAAAGTTTAAAGTAGAATAATCAGATCTCAGAAGAATGATGCAAATACACTTTAATAAAATATATTGAGTCATTAACCAAGCGAACACCAAAGAGATTTTTAAACCAAATGGTGTCTGTGTACACTAGGCAAATTTGAGATAATGGTTAAAAATATATTTAGTTTCAAATGACATAAGCATCAACTCTCATCAATGATATCTGAGGATTCGAAATATAAAAGCTTAATGCAAAACAGATGCCAAAGATTTTTAATCAAATAAAAAATGACAAGCACGCATAAAAAAAAAATGAAATAAAAAAAGATACCTGCTCCTCCGTAGTGCTGTCAGATATAATGCCTTCTGGTGCATATGTTGTACCACTTACTGTGTATTCAGCCACAACAGGAACATCATTTGCAGAATGAAGCACGGAAACCTAGATAGTAAAAGCAAATGTTACACACTTTCACCTATCATCTGTTATTTGACAAAGCTGATACAGTAGCATCAACAGGGTCTTGAGATATAAATCATAAGTGCTCTCAAGAAAAAAAGATTAGCCAAATAGAAGGAGATGCCATCATTGGTGATCCAAAATAACAATGTCATTGAGAAAAAAAAAAAAAACACAGAAGATTTAAATATGCCAGTGAAAATAATTAAAAGAAAATTGGCTGCATAACAGAGTAAGTTATACAAGTATCTTAGACATGGACAAAAAAAAAAAGAGAAGTTAACAAGCACCAGAAAAGAAAAGGACTAGCAGTGGAAGAAACTCAAGTGATGGAAAGAGAGAGTAAATATACAATACCTGGTAGATATAAAGAAAGTGGTACTGGGAGAACATAAAAGAATATGAGAGCAGAGAAAGGAGAATTTATAGTGTAAAATTGATACCTTTGAGACAGACATCATATTGGTAGTCAGTGTACCAGTCTTGTCACTGCAAATCACTGTTGTACAGCCTAAGGTCTCTACTGATGGCAATGACCTAACTATAGCATTTAAGCGAGCCATTCGTTTTGTTCCAAGAGCTAGACACCTGTTGGCATCCAAGGAGAAAACTAAATGTCTTAAGCAAAAGGCTAACCTGCTTATACAAGAATTTCAAATGCAGCCCTGCAATTTCCACGCAAAACACTAGTAACAGATATATATCGTTTAAACTAGCATCATAGGAACACTACAAATGAAAAAAGGGACAGAACTCAGACCTGACTCCACACAAAGCAGTAACTAGTTAAATCCGTAGTCTGCCTATGTGAAACCAAAGGATGACATTTCTAGAAATCATTACATTCTGGAGCAACATGATAATTTCTTAATTATTTGCAGAAATTTTTGCATATACGCCACTGTAAGAAAATACATCACTTTAGGCCAGTATTGTTGCTGATGCATTATTAACACTTCCTAGAGTTCATCCTAAGCTTATAAAGTTTGCACGATATATATTCGCAAAAATGGAAGGACAAATAATAAATTGTTTAACTTTGAATATCCGGAGCACTCCTGAGGATCGATTAGAGTAAAAACTGAAAATGTCCCCAAAGGTGCGAATAGAGGAATGGCCGTGCAAATGATGCAGCAAAATGGAACCACCTGGATTTTGAGATATGGTTAGAAAGAAATCAGAGGATCTTTGGGATTTCCAACAGTTGAAGATGTTTGGGGCAGGATAAAATTCAGAGTTGCTCTTTGTGACAGGTCATAGGAAATTCATAGGTGGACGCATCTGATTTAGTAAGGGATTGGTGATTCAGTCGTGGTGATACTGTCTAAGCTGTAAAATGGATCTCTCGACCCTTTTATGGTCCCTATCTTAATAAAACATTCTGTTTTCCTATCAATAAAAAAAAAAATGATGCAGCAAAATGGAACCACCTAGAGACTGCCAGCTAATTGTCTTTGTAAAAGTATGTAACAATAGCAAACCAAAGAGGACTTCGAAAACCTGCTCAGCAAAATCTCCAACAATTAACAGCATCGCAGTAAGAAATTTGTGCATGAAGGAATTAGTGAAATAGAAAAAGATATGAAACTGCACACACCTAACTAAATTCACTTGTGTCGAATAGCTACCTACAACCAGGCTAACAGACGATCTTCACCAAATTGGATCATAATTAGTGCAAATTTTATAATGAAAGTATATGCATGATTTGTTTTCAGATGCAGACACACATGTATGTGGAAAAAATATTTAGGCTAACAATGTATACAGAACTGTTATACATATGATGGATCAGATGGTAAGATGGAGTAAAGAACCAACGTCGTTACAACAGCAGGAAGACCTTCAGGGATGGCAGCAACAGCAAGAGCAACTGCAATCTAGAAACCAAAAAAACAATTAATTTCATCTGCCACAAAATTCAGAAGCTGCATTCAGAACATATAAGCAGTGATGCAGTAATGCAAATAATATTTCATAAATACAAATAAATAAGCAAAGTAGGGGGCAAATTGGTTAAGTTAACAACACGCTTACGTAACTGGATAATAATTTAGAAGATGCATCATCTATGATTATGCAACCTCTAAAATGAGTACATGTTAAATGTCATCTCAAGTCTCAACAGTTAGATATTGACTTTGGCTCATCCAGTTAGATAACAATGAAATATAAACAATATTAAGAGGTCTTTTTCGCTTTTATTTCCCATACTGAATATCAACAGACTTTGTTTCCAGATAAGAGGAGTACTTTTATATCATTGACATCAGGACATAACCAATTATTTGCAAAGGTGATTGTTCACTTTACACCATAGAGAGATGGAGAAACAAGTATTATGGAAGCCACTATGTTTTAGGAAATGAATGTGTAAAACTGTCAATTCTTTTTCTCCCCAGTCTAGCAATTTCCTCCATGATTCACCATCCAAGTAGAGCGCAAAGACATGACATCTATAGTGACACAGAAATGGCTTTTAAGTCTCCAGAACCTCAAGACCGTTTCAAAAGGTAAAAACGATTGACTAGAATACAACTCTTACACTCTAGACCGCATGATGTAGAACAAAGTTCTTTTATCGCACTCAGATTGCAAAAAGTATATTTGAATTCAGTAAAATCATCTCGGAAAAACAGCATATATTGCCCTTGTTTTAATTCGCACATTCCATACCCAAGCAACATATGCCCAGCTTTCAAGTACTCTATCAAACAAGAAATGATCATCTACTGCAAAAGATTATACGCCTAATTCTATTGGCTCAATTTAAGTATAGCACAAAAATTCCAGTTATAAACATAGCAAGATGTAAGAACAAATAAGGATTTCAGATGAAGTAATCCAAATAAAGATTGAATAAATAACATCCATATACCTTAAAGTAATGTATTGCACCTTGCAAGAAACCTCCATGGGCGGGATCCCGGAAATGACCAATGTTAACAATCCAAACCAAAATACATATCCCTGCAATAACCTAGATTGAGCAAATAGTTTCAGGAAAAAGGAAATAGTGCCTAACTATAATTTTCAAAGTGAAACTAAGAAATCAGACATCTATTGAGCATAAAATGAGCTTTAAATGTTATTTTATAATTCACCTTAGCAAGAAAGGTACCAAACTCATCCAACTTCTTCTTTAGTGGTGTGGCTTCCTGCATCATATAATAGTCAATTGAAAAAAATTTGGATGTTAATTAGCACTTCATAGACATAACTACTACACCGGTACAAATAACCAATGCATGTACTCTTAAAAGAAAACATTAAATTTTATCCAATTTCCAGGAGGTTTGATTTTTTAAAATTTTAAGTATGCTACAGAAATCACCTGGAACTCTATGCCCTAATATGTTCATGTATAAGACGGTCAACCCAATCATCAACCAAGCAACTGCTTAAAGTTTAAAGGATCAGAAAGCTCACGTCTTCAGTTTTCAACATGGAGTCACGTATGTTCCCCATCGCAGTATTAGGGCCGACACCGACAACAACAGCTCTGGCCCTTCCAGCAACTACAACTGTCCCCTAGAAAATAAATGAAGGCAATCATTGAATTTAAGAGCTTGATATATCTATTGGATTGAAGATCTTAAAGTAGGGAAAAAGATCATTACAGTACGATAAATATTTCTTTAGCCATCAATCAACCAGTTGGTCTAAGCCTTTAAACATCTGTAATTGTATATCTTACATATAATGGTTAAATTTTATGGATGCAGACAAAGAAATCCAAAATAAATTTATAGTGGTCTCAACTGCTTGACATTAATCATTATTAGGGATTCCTATTTATTTACAACTAGTGCAGTTAAATGAATGTTAAAGAAATTAATTATATTGCTCATCAAGACTTCATCAAGTATAGTCTTCCACCACCTCTCCAGCCCATACTAAAATTACCTTAATTTATATCTACTCCAAAAAAACTGCAACAGAAATTTTCTGTAGTGGGTTTGATAATGTATCTATAGAGAAGCATTAAGTGGGGTCTGGATCATGTGTCAGCCATAAGAGTGAACGGGAAATTGGGTTATTCTTCTTTAGCATTATCAGCGTGTATTTTCATCCACCACCAATCTGCTTTTACACACTGATCATTCACTCATAATGACCAAACTTTACAAAGATCAGATTAAGCAGCGAGAGAGTCCACATCTCATATATATTCGCACATGTCGCTTTATAATCCAAAGGAGAGTCCACACTGTCACTGCAGAAGGTTCATGTAACTAACAGTTTGTAATTTTTGCTGTGAGCAATTAGTGCCTAAAAGGTCTACTTCAAACGACCAAATGATTGGAAGTCTTATTTACAGAGTCACAAACTTATCGCACATTTTAGCACCTCACCCAATAGATGGTCCAAGCAGACAGCAGCAGTCACGTTTTTATAAATGTATGCCTAAGCTGCATCCTCACCTGCACTTAACAGTCAACAACAGCAATTCTATTGGTTTTTTAAAAACTGCCCATCCTCAGTTTGTTTACAGTTTTAGTTAGTTCAGTGCCTTAGCAAGTTGGTATCAACTGATCCATATTTTTTTGGTTGTTCTCTTGCTCAAAAAGTCAGCAACCACCGCATTTTCAACTCGATTGAAAGTTTCTTGTAATATAACTTATCTGTTGACCAACTATCTGCCACCAAATCTTATTACCTTCTCAATGGCAAGTGTTGCCAGTGATTGAGGCAAATTGCAGAAACAAGGATCTAAGGGTGTGATCTTTATGGGTTTTAAGTGGTTTTGAAAAATCAGTTTTTTTAAAATCTAAGGGGCTTTGAAATCCTTATAAATAGTAAATTAGGGGTTTGGTTTTGGGTTTTTGAGTAGTGTACATAGTGTGGTGGTGATAGTTTTTCAAATTCGATTATCAAAATTCCAAACTAGAACCAATTTTAAATTTTAAAATCCAAAAAGAACATTACCTAAGGGATGCAAATCAATAGGAAAACACTAGGCTCTCAATCAAAGAGTTGCTTAATATATATATGTGTGTGTGTGTGTGTGTATTATTCATATCACAGATAGGATCAGTCATAGCTAATTTTTAGCTGCAAGTGAGGTTCAAGTGACTTTTTTCAGTTTTTAGAAGCAAAAAGACAGAGTTTGTAAGATTTAAGTACAAAATGACAAACATGTATGAAGACGTTGGTGGAAACTTAGGCTGCAATAATCACAAGCTAATAGATAACAACATAACATTAACTATAAATCTCACTGCTTTAATATAGGTGTGTTAGTATGTTCCACTTCCATATCCAACAAACATGTTGAATTGATCCTACCAATTACACAATATGTTCATTATGAGGACAAACATTGAACTAAAACTCAAAAATTAATTGTTTCCTTGTATGAACACAATCAGTGTAATGAACAGACAACACTAGCATGACACACATTCCATGAATTGTCAGTCGAATACTCCAGTAATCATTAGAATGACCACAGGACACCTGATATCAAAATGAACTGAAGGTATAGCTTCCGAGATGTTACCGAGAATAGAATGTTCGTCTTGTCTTGGTATACTGCATTAGTCACACTGGTTGTATCCAGTTCTTTTTCAACAGAACAGCTCTCACCTATGATAGCGCATAGAAAGATTGTTATTGTCGTTTATCAGAGCAGTGGACTTAGACGAGAGACACAGTAAAGGTAGCTAAGATGCAAGGTATTAAATGATGCAAAGCATAATATATAAGATCTTTGGCACAAGCTAAAACCAAAGGAGCATGAGAATTGACCAAATGACCCCAAAATTAAAATCAACTTCACGTCTTTCTGCACTTTCAGAGCTTTCACTCGCAATTCATCAACTGTCATGACACTGGTGGTAAACAGATTTTAAGCAATCCAGAGTATAACTGTAAAAGGTGCTGTTTATACATATAATGGGTCTTTTCTCTAACAAAAGTTGAAGCAAAACAGAAGTACAGAACATAAACCAATTGGTTACTAAAGATCTTCCTTCACACTTGGCCAAGAAGCAAAATGTTGTCATTTCAATATCTACCCATCAGACCAAATTTTTTCCCAAATTTGGCTATAGTAAATAACAAAACCTTGAGCACAAAGGTAATAAAGGTATCAATAAAGTATATATAACTAAATCGGCTTATTGGAAATTGGCATAAATACCAAAATTCAACTGATAATAGGCATGAGTGGAGTCAATATGCACCAGATCTCAACAAAATTTCAAAAAACATGCCATTTAAAAGACTAAATTATATCTCCAGGTGAGTAAATACCATCCATCATACATTCACTTAAACTTTTATATTTAGAACTAAAGAATGTGGAAGAAAGTACCTGTAAGAATCGCTTGATCAACACGTAATTGATCACTCAGCATCTCTATCATCCTCATATCTGCTGGAATCTTGCACCCCACTAGATATCAACATAAAGTAACAATTACTGATGTAAAATCACAGAAAGTCACATTACAGGGGACTCGAAAAAATAGAAGGGGAGTGATTGACATACCGCTAACTTCTATAATATCTCCAGGAACAAGGTCAGTAGCAGGTACGATTGAAAAGCAACCTAACAGTTTTTTTTAAATGCAGAATCATCAAAACATGTTACCAGAAAATCAAAGATATGATCTGGCATCAATGACCAAAACTAATTGAAGCTACAAGTTTCTGAGCTTAACAATAAGAATGAAGATACAAAGTTCAGAGCACAGAGGATCATATATCTAATCGAACTACAACATCAAACAGCATGGATTCAACTTATATTTAAACAAAAATGAATAAGGACAGCTTGGGGGGTGAGGAATGAGACTGCAAAAACTTAACATTTTCATATTATTTACATGCATTACCTAAGCAGAAATTGAACAGGTGTAGATATAATATATAATTAAACCCTAAGATGCAAATAAAACACAACACTTGATCAGTTCTTTTCTCTACACCAATCTCTCTCTCCTGCAGTTTCCGCCGCTCCTACCCTTAACAGTAATATGTATATTGTAATCCATGATTTTAGTCAAATTAGTATTTAGTATATTAGTGTGTGTGAGTGCATGTAAAACATCTTGACATGATTTTGTATTAGCTTGGCAGAGGATGAGATGGTGGGAGGTTAATGCAGCACATCTGGCTATAGGGTCATTCAAATTTATAGTGTGGTTGTGTCATGTTTAGTGTAGGCCAGTTTGAGGTCTGGTTGGGAGTACCTAATGGTCAGGGATCAGGCTTCGAGGCATTATGTAGATAATTCTAGTTCACAGTAGTTGGTGTGGAGGTTGGGGTGATCAGTATGTGAGGGTATACAAATTTGTGCATGTACACATATAAAATATAAAAATATATACACATATGCATATACATTTTTGTGCATGCACATACAGATAGAAGAGATGAGAGCTTAGAGAAAAGATAAAATTACATGGCACCAAGGGGAAGAATAGTTTTTAAAATATTTTGTTCTTCTGTCGAATCCATATTTGATCTTCTTCTTTTCTTTTCTTTTTCTTGGTTATGAGAAACTTAAATTTTATTGAAGTGAAAATAAAATAAAACGGATGAGAGATTCCTAAGGGCATATGTTAAAAGGACACTACATAAAGCAACTCTACTTGAACATTATAAACAAAAAATCCCTGAATGAAAAGAAATTAATTCATTTGGTATGTCAATTTTTAGTGGTATTTTCGTTTCTAGTGCAAACCTCTAGAGGTGTAACCTCAATTCTCTTGATTAAAACAAAACCCAATCCTATGGAGTCAAATAATTATTTGCTTCTACTATCCAAAAAGCCAGAGAAGAGAAACGAAGTCATAACTTAGTTTACCAATTGACATCACAAAAATCATCCAAAGACGGACAGAACTTGTATAACAGAAGTGAAACAAGAGAAACATTGAAAATATCAACAATATAAGATTCCTATTGTCCAATACTCTTTAATAAAATACGTAAACAACATATTAAAGGATCAGGAAGAGGACACAGTTTATTAGTTTGACTATCATTTAACAAATTCAAGAGAGACCGAGGGAGCATAAAAGGATAAAATAACTTCATGAATAAAATATCTGATTCTAATGATTTAGGCACCAATATTTGTGGATCAATCAGTATCATCATAAATGAAACGGACAACTCCCATGATTGGGGATAGCGTTTAGCGTACCATTTCTTAGGACAGTTGCAACATCAGCTTGGTATGCACGTAGTTCCTGCACAGCAAGAAATGTATATAAAATCAACATGTAACAAGAAGACAAGTCCAGAAATTGAAGAAATTTCATTTTTAGTATCTAGCAAGAAAAAGCCTTGCCGGTACATGCTTGGCTGATTTTTCTCACTTTCTAATATTCATCATTTTCTTAGAAGGGCCTTTTATCTATTTTTCAATGTACATAATGGGAGCATGATCAATTAATCCAGGAATGAAAATTATAGCATTATAACATCATGCATAAACTGCTTAGTAGCTTCATAATGTTTCATTATAACTTATTGAAGCACCTGCAATCAACTTAACATCAAGTTAACCAATAAAATGTAATGTGTTTCTACCAAAAGCTTTAGGTATCTGTTAAATGGGCATTGGATAGAACTCATCCCAAAAGCTAGCTAAACGTAAGAGGGTGCCCACACCACATTTATACAGGATATGTCACCGTAACAATATCGAAACGGGACAACACACTTTAACAGCCACCCCACATGGAGAGCATGCATTAATGGGCCATGACTTGGGGCTTAGGGTTTTTTATTTGGCTTAGGGTTTAGGGCTTAGGGAGCTGAAGGAGCAGTTAGTTATAGGTGCTAAATTAAATTATATGATCTCCACAAGGTAGTATTGCTCGAATAGCGAGAGAAATTGCCTAAAAACCGGCACGTCATAAAAAACTGGCATTTGGCAGAATTGCAATTGAAGATGCAATTAGTTAATGTACTCAGGTGCATTAAAAAACAGCTGAAAAGATATGGTCTTCTGTTATGAATATTAGGTTTACCCCGGGTAATGCTGGTTTAATGCAAAGGCCACAAAGAAGAATTGCCTGAAAGATCGACTAATTTGATTATAAGAGACAAATGGGTGGAAGCAATACAGCCCAGACTCCATTAAGAAAATATATTTTTATTCTTCAGTGATCAAGCTGCATAGGTACTTTGTCAGCTCCTTCTTGGACTGTAGGACACAAATAATTTCAGCAGATATCTATATTCTTCCAAGTGTATTTTAGGAACTAACCAGAAAAATGATAAGAGAGAGTATAACCTTAGTCAATTGGAAAATCATCGATATAATTGATTGTTAAGGAAGCATGTGAATTCTTAAACAAATGTTTGACACTACCAAATTGTCCAACTCAAACCACCTAAAGGACTAAAAGTGAAGTATAACTTCAATAAACTGACAACTTCATAAGCAAAGGGGAGGTGAAAAAAAGAAAGTGTACTGTAATACATATGTCAAATAAAAATAAACCTGTGATGCCAATGTTAACAGTCGTGCTGAGAAATAATACTAACCTCGAGAGCCTTTTCAGCATTCGTTTCCGTAATTACTCCAACAGCTGCATTTGCAGCCAAGATCATGAGAATAACCTATAATACAAAATATACTGAACTTAAGCGACTCATCAACATCAGGTAAAACATTCACTAAATTTTCTGTTAACATCTTAATCTTGCAGAAATCACCAGATCTCTAAAATAAATATAGATAATTCTCCACTTTTACAAGATAATATAAATGCAGTCCTGGAAGACCCCCAGAACCATAAATTCATATTCTGGCAGGTAAAGCTAACACGATATAAGGTATGTAAATTCTACTATTTACAATGCTTTATGTGCCAAAGTTCTCCCACTAGCATTTAACAGGTTCTTAAACAATATTGAAAAAGTGAATGACTAAGAAGCCCCCATGGAATCACTTGTAGAGATATATAATGACGAGAATTCTATAATAGTCAGCCACATGTTCTAAAAAAAAAAAAGTTACATATGAAAACTTAAAACTCAATATAAAATTGCACCAACATTGATTATAATATTGTGTATAGTGAAATAACACCGGAGCCAAATATCTGGATCTTTCTTCCAGAATATGTGGCAACTAACTTAACAAGGTATCATCTTCCAGAATGCTTGCTAAAAAGCATCTGCCCACAACTGCAGTACATGCCCTGGTTGAATACTAAATTCAAAGAGAAAAACAAAGGCACCAGAAGGCCAGGATAGATACTACATAGAATTTTATACCTAAAATAAAGGTTTAACTGACACATTTACATGAGTACTTTAAGGCTAAAGCAACATAATGAAGTTTCTCATCTCCAGGTTAAGTATCAATATGGCCAATCCGAGTTTCATCCTGTGTCCATCAAACTGAATTAAATCACAGCAAGTTACCTACACAAAATCTCTCTAACATCATAAAAAGACAAAGAATGAAAGAATAAGCAAATTATAATAGCGTGGAAGGATTTGTGGCCCATTTTTTATAACAAATCGATAATCCACCAATTCTCAGGTTCATAAGTCAAATAATGTATGCAAGGCACATTGATTTAATTGTCAGAGCCAGATTCTGCCCCAATGCAAATGTAAACAGATGAGAAGTATAGAAACTCAGGAAGCTGCTATCTTACAGAAGGCTCCAAGAAAGCAGATAAGCCTGTTTCTCCATTAGCCAAGGCCAAAAGGAAGGAGACTATGGCAGCAGCAATTAATATCTTTACAAGTAAATCATCAAACTGCTTCAGCACCAGTCGCCAAAACGCAGTGCCTGCAATAAGTATAATTATAAAAATGTCACTTTCTCATTCAAGTGTTAATAAAGCTCAACAGAGAGGAATCTAGAAGTGATTTGAACAAATTAAGTGAGGAACTGATGGCATATAACACCAGAATGCTGGCGCATCATCATTATCATTATCAAAGCCCATTCCTGCTACTTAATAGTACCAGTACATATTTTGAAAACAGGAGGCTCTGGGACTTTCTACTAATAAAGCAGATCAATACAGCCTTTTTTCTTTCATTAGTCAAAGTTTTCAAAGTTCAACTGTAAATTGACAAGTATATGAGATGATACCCATGTCTGCACCTTTCATAGTTAACTGCACATGACTATGTCCAACATCTATCTAACAGGGCATAGGGGAACTATCACGATTGTACCCAAAGGGTATGGAATCCTTGATAGGGAACAGGACAGAATAAACAGCTAATATCGTATATATTTACTTATCTAACCTCTCAGATGCTCATATACTAACTTTTGAGAGAGAGAATCTATTAAATATTTTAAGTCACCGTTAAATTCGTTGACAGTTGATTGAATAAATTTTCTTGTTATCTGAAGTCAACAGACAAGCTCCAAAGTCTTATATCAATGAACAAAGGACACAACACAAGGTCAAGGATTTGAATCTAAGACTAGCTGTAGTTGGTTAAACTAGCTCCTATATATGATATCATAATTAAAACAAACACAACATTCAAAGAGCATAGGTTTCTGTTTAACTGTAAATGCATGTTTTATCATCGTACAAACGCAAAATGCATAAGTAGAACAAAGAGCACAAGTTTCCTTTGCAAACTTATATATTTTTTAATCTGAAAAAGAAAAAAAAAAAAGAAACTGCAGCATCCCTGTATGTTTGTGTGTTTTGTGTGTTGTGTGTTGTGTGCAAGAGAGATAGAAAGAGTAGGGCTCCACATACTTTTTTCTTGAGGTAGCACTGCAGCCGAGCGTATTACATGCAACCAAAGAGTCACAAAAACCAAATATTAGAGGAATTAGATGCACACAGTTACAAATAATTATCAAAAAAATGAAGCCAAACAAATGTAAAAGAGCCAGAATATGATCAGAAGTATAGTTAACACTCAACATTCACATGACATGAACAATGAATAAGTGAATATCAAGACACCAACTGTTCTCCCGAGCAGGCCAACTCAAGAGACTATTATATTTATCAGAGAAATGATAATCCCCAATTCTTTGTTAGTATGACTAACATGCATCTGACCCAGATTTATTATTTACTAATCTGAGCAATCTTATATCATGAAGAGTAAAGTCTTGTGGGGGATTGTAGTCCCAGTTGTATATTGGTCCATTTGGCAAGAAAGAAATAAGAGAATTTTTAGAATTCAATAGTGAGCCCTTAGACAATGTTAAGGATAGACTACTAAATATAGAGTTGCTCTTTGGTTATCAAGTCATTGTAAACCAGCCCACAATAGAAACTCATAAGAAATTCATCCTTAAAAAGGCACCAGCTATCCTAGATTATTGTCTATTGATCTGATAAATTTGGAGAATATCAAAAGTTAAAGCTTTCTTTTTCTCTACACATATAAGAATCTGTTAAAGGGAACCACATTTGTACTTCTTAGGCAAAGCTAAACCAGTAGAAAATTACATGAGGCAATGTTAGCAAGGAAAAAACTATGGTGCTCTCTCTAAATGGTAGTAACTTTCGCTTTATTATTTGAATCATTATTCCAGTGATCACGCAAAATCTAAGCTCTAAACATAGCCCAATACATGAGTTGAAAAAGAACTTACTAGCCACAAAAGATCCATGGTAAATTGTCAGACAAAGACTAATTAATTGACACATTTATAATTAAATTATCCATCTATTTACTCTTTGAAACTTTTATCAAACTATCAAAGTAGAAATCTGCTAGGGTTACAGGATATGAAGTTCTCAATTCTTCTTTATCGTCAGACATCAGCAATCGGAAGAATTTGATCAACAATATGCTTGCCACATGTCTTAAAATCCTACCTTTTACTAGAAATATAAACTATAACACCATACCACAAGACACAACAACACTTACCGTTTTTCCCGTATAATCTACCATGCTCTGCAACCTGAAAGATCCAGAGTCAGAGCTGTTAGAAAACAAAGAGACCCCCTGAATTGGAAAAACAAGCAAGGCCCCTTTAGTTAGGGCTTCTCACACCATCTTAAATTAGAGGGAAAAGCATGTTCTAACTTCAATGTATAAACTACATTGACTGGATCCAGAGAGGGTAATGATCAGGCAATATCTATTGTTTTACCTGAAAGTCTGTCAAGCCTCTAGCCGGATCAACAGCAAAGAATTCCAAAACCTGTTCAGATAATCACGCATTATTAATTACAACATCCAATTGTTCAGAAGAAAGTATATCAGTTCAATTCAAACTAGCAAAGCTAAGACCATTTCAACGCATCAAATGCTTTGGAATTATAAAAATATACAGGTAAATTAATTTCAAGAACAAAACTTCAACTCAAATCTACTATTACACATTGCTTAGTTGGTATGAGAAAGTAAATTACGGTTAAAGAGAGGATTGAAATTTTTCTAAGATTTATGCTCTCAGATAATCAAATTTCAGAAGTACCTCGGCGGCTGATCTAGCGTAGGCATCCTCCATTTTTTCTCCAACAATTTTTGAAATTATTAGCAAAACTATATTTTGCTGGAAAATCTGATCGTTTTCTGAGTAAGAGAGAAAGGGAAAAACGATATAGGAAACGGAGACGTCAAAATGAAGCCAAAGATTGGATTAATCAAAAGGGGGATGTAGGGTTTAGGAGTGAGACTGCAACACACGAGATTAGTTCTTTTACGTGAGAGTTATTGCAGTAGTGCCTCAGCTGCTATGCCGTCAGATCTCATGGTTTCCGGTAAAGCATTCCTCTGTCTGAAAAATGCTCCAAGTAGTGCACAAGTGTGTGTGCTTGAATCTGCAATTTTATTTTTTTCCCCCAAGATTTATGAAAATGTAGCTTTTAAACAAATTTTGTGATTTTAATCTTAAGTGGTTTTCTTCACAAGTTTTACGCTAAAATATAAAATAATAAAATATTAATATTATTTTTATTTATTAATTTAATATATTATTGTATTATTTGCATATGCTTCACATTTTAATTTTTTATTTTTTATTTAGTTATATTTATATAATATTCCTTTTTTTTTCAATATATCTCAACTACTTGTTAAATTAAAATTTTAAAATTTTGTATATTTGTGCAATTAAAACACATTGAAATCGTTAGATCTCTTCTATTATTCAAATTAATTATCTTTTATAATGTTTAAGTCACATTCATATTCCATATATAACATAAAATCAAATCTATAATATGAATTCCATTATTTAAAAAACTTTATTTATTAATGTTGATATGTAGTTGAATACTTAAATTTATGGAAAACTTTATTAGTATATTCAATACTAATGTCATTTCTAAAATTTTAATATTTTGTAATTTAAAAAATCAAAATATATAATTAATTAAATAAGATATTTACATAAATATTATCTCATATAAATCATATATTAATAAAATTTTAAAAATTAATAAATAATAATTAATTGGAGAACAAAATAAACTTAATTTAAATTTATAATATATTTTATCTCATATTAAAATATTATCAATATCTAATTGTGTATCGAACGGGAGAATAACTAGTTTGTATTTATAAAAAAATAGTGATTTATTGATTTTAAGTGTGTTATGTTTTTAAATGCAAGTGTGACTAGAAATCATGACTGACAAGCTAAACGCGACCACGAGTCACATCTGGTATTCTTATAGTGGGTAGAACACACCTCTGTCAATGGCAGCACACCTCTGTCAATGGCAGAGTGGGCCCCACAAAAACTGTGACTAGAGTTCACATTTGGTGCCTCGATAATCATGCCCCACACACACGCCTTTGTTATGATTCCTTCGAAAACTGTGTTGGTCCGACATTAATTTTGTCTGTTGACTTGTTGGCATTAACGTTTGGCCTCACAGTTGTGACTGGGATTCATGTTTGGTGTGTCTTTGCCAGATTTTCTTTATTTACGAATTGTGTTTGACTATGTGTGAAAGTTATTGTGAGCGGTGGATGGTGTGATTCGAATATAGCTAGGGGGAAAATGGGTTGGGTTGGGTCGGCCCGGCTTTAGGCCACCAGGCTGCTCTTATTTTGTGGATGTGTCCCATTATCAATCGGCCCTATATTTTAAAGGTTCGGTCTAGCCCTTATCGGGCCACCGAACCAAAATGGCCCGTTATTTTAATAATTAAATTTATAAAATTAATTATTTATACTCAATAATAATTTAAATATTCACAAATTATAATTATAATTAAATTTAAATAATAATTCACATCTTAAAAAAGTCAAATGATAGTCCAAAATAAATAATAATTCATAATCATAAGTGCAATTTGCAATATTAGAAATTTCAAAATAACCAAAGTAACTTCAAAATAATTAATATCATAAATTTTACTTTACTCGAGGGGCCGGCCAGACCAAAGAGGTTCGGTTCCTTTCGATCCTATAATTTTTAGTCCCAGCTCGATCTAAACTTCAGGTAAGACTCATTTTGCAACCCATTTTTACCTCACACTAAACATGTCATTCCAAACCCTCTCTGCAGAAACTCCATTAGAAACCTAATATATTAGCATCCACTCTAGTTTTTTTTTTATACACCCTTATGATTTTTATACTCATTCCCTTATAGCAAAAAATCTGCTCGAAACAAAAAATTAAATTCCAGTAGTATTACTTTGTAGACTAAGTGCAACATTCCCTTCCTGGATGAGGTTTACCCATCCTCAACTGCCGAGCTAAGAAGTGGTAGGCTTCAGGAATTTCAACGGGCGGGAGCTCGGCAACGGGACCTGCACCTGCAAGATAAGTGATAAGCAATCTGGCGGTCTCAACGTATGAGACGGCGAGCTATGAGAACTTCAAAATGGAAAAGATTAAAACCTTGAGCAGTGAGGTGGTGTGGCGAGGTGATGAGGCCGGCGAGCCTGCGACAGTGATGTTGGCACAAATGTTCGATCTCGCGATCTTTCTTTTCTCGCAAACAACACACTGTCCGTACGAACTCGAAGCCAATCGAAATCTCCGGCTTCCCGCGGCTCGACCTGTGGTGCTTCAAACCTGCAAAAAGATAGATTAGGTCAGTAATCTAATCCAACGCACACACGCTAAGGTACGCCACCTACAGCTCGCCTCGTAAGTCTCGGGGGTAGGGATGCGCCCTCCACGACCATTAGAAGCCCGTCAATCTCCCCCAATAAAGAAGAACTGCTCCTTCCAGTCCCGGATTTTATTGGGGAGGTCGCCCAAGAATTTGTCCCCCGGGCGAGCTTGGAAAGAATAATATCCTTTCCCTCCCTGACTTGCCGGATCACATTGAAGAGCTCGCTGATCTCCGCCGTACTTAGTCGATTTTCATAGCCCTCGAGGCCGAAAACGGTCAGAGCTGCCAACAGGTTGCTCCATGCGTTCGGAGTAAGCTGTGTAATGGCGAGGCCCGTGTCCGCCAGAAACTGCCCGATGATTGGGTGAAGGGGCAGGGTGAGCCCGGCCTTCAGAGTGTGATAGTTGATAGCTGTGAGTCCGGCAGGGGGGAGGTCGGCTCGCTCTTTCTCCTCAGCGGCATACATAAATATGTCCAACAATACGGAACCGCCTCCGAATATCCGGGAGGGCATACTCGCTGACGATGCTCTCCACCCCGTTCGCTTTGAGGTCGGATTTGCCAGCTGCCTTTCGAATCGGAGCTCGCCGGGGCAAGGGGAAGCTCGCCTCGTGGGCCCTCACGTATTCATTCCAGTCGAAGTCATGCACGACCTCGGTGGGGATTTGATGTTCCGGAAGCTTAGGAAAGGGAAAGTCAATAAAACGGAGGTATTCATAAGTGACCTCCGTCCCCGTATCCTCGCCGACCTCCTCGTCGACCTCACGGGCTAGCTC
The DNA here is from genome assembly GCA_026898435.1 of Prunella vulgaris. Lineage (NCBI taxonomy): Eukaryota > Viridiplantae > Streptophyta > Magnoliopsida > Lamiales > Lamiaceae > Prunella > Prunella vulgaris. The sequence continues at coordinate 1,758,820 of JAPKLY010000027.1, forward strand.
GCCGGCAATGTCGCCGGCCCCAACCCCGGTGACCCCCTCCTGAGTTTCAGTCTCGGTGACCTCTTCTTCATCCGGGGCCACGGCTCCCCCCGAAGCTCGCTCAGAGTAATCCCAGAGCTCGCGGAGTGGGGATTGCTCGCCGGAATTAGTAGCCCACTCGCCAGAGTCAGAACGAACCGACCCCAGGAGCTCGCCACTGTCCGGGAGAGTTTCGGAGCTCGCCCCAGAGCCCAAGGAGATTATCACAGGTATCGCTTGGGGGTTTGGACAGTCATCAGTCATTGGTTCTTTTCCCAAATCACGATTCGAAGCTGTGCGGCTCGAGGAGTTCTCAGACATGGTAGAGGCGTCGCCGGAAAGTTTCGGTTTTCAACGAAAAGAATTTGAAATAAGAAAGAAGAAAAATCCGGATTTCTACTTTGGGGGATGCTCGGAGACACGTCGGGAGCAAAGAAACGATCGCCAGAAATACGCTCTGAGAAGTGAAGAGACAAAGTGAGGAATTGTCTTAATTTCGCCTATTTATAGACATGGGGAGCGAGCTCGAATTTCCTGAGAGACCAGTGACCTTTTTGCAAGGAATTTGAAAAGTTATTATTACGAGCGCGGGAAACGACACTTATGAAGAAGTGCACGATGCCTCGGACTCCGCCCACGTCGGCTCGAGAGATCGCCTTGCAGAAGCTCGCCCGAGAGTTCGCATGCCAGCCCGCCAGCACATGTCGAGTCATGATGAAGGCGAGCTGGGGGGGCAATTGTTGATGGGCGAGCTACTCGGGGCAAATCAGTGAATTAGAGGTCACCTATGAGCTCGCTGGAGTGCAGGACACACCTCCGACATCCAGGGCACCGACCTCCGAAACACCGCCTGTTATACAAACGCCAAGGCGTCAGAGCTCGCCCAAGTGCTCACCTCAGAGATCGCCCACGAGCTCGCCTGTTAGTCAATAGGACCCCGATGACGCGCTCTTTTTCCCCTCCGTCTGGTTTATCCACAAGGGTGGTTTACGGCGAGGTTTTTAATGAGACTCATCTAGTCTAAGGCATGGTAGTAGGACGAGGCACGACATAGGGAGCAGTGTGAGAGACCAAGGCGAGGGTAAGGAACCCTCGTCAACATCGGAAGCCATATAGGCTCGTAAGGTGCCGTCTCACACTCGCACACCTATAAATAAGACCTCTCTTGTACTATTCAAAAGATTCACACATTCCACACAATTAATACAAGCCCTACTACAATATTTCTCTCTAAAACTCTCTTCCTCCCCAAGAACATAAAATCACAAGATTATTGTTTGGTAGAATTAATCCGTTACAAAGAGCCACATAAACGAACACGATTAAGAAATTCTATCAACAATAACTTCAAAATAAATAATGCCATAAATTTTACTTTATTTGATTGAAAAATTTAGATGATTTGTATAGATGTTATTGTAGTTTATTAAAAAGGAGAAAAATCAGATTGTGTAAAGTTTGGAACCAAGTCCTGTCGGCCTAGTGGGCCTATCGGGCCTGGCTAAAGAGGTTTGATTCCTTTCGGGCCTACATTTTCTAGTCCCAGCTTGGCCTAAAATGAAGGTCAGATTCATTTTGCAACCCTAAATATAGTCTTAACCTCGCATGTTATAAATACCACTTCATTCACAGAGACATATTTACTCTAAAGTGAATATAGATTTTATATTTTTTCATCACACCAAACACTCTTAGCAAAAATTCCATTACAAACCTAATATATTAGTATCCACTTTAATTTTTACTTTTTATACACCTTACAATTTTTGTACTCATTCCCTTATAGCAAAAATTTAATTCGAAACAAAAAAAATTATATTCTATAGTATTTAATGCTTTGAAGTTAATTTAATTGATAATGTATTAGTATTACTTCGTAGACTAAATGCAACATTATGTTTTGTTTGGTTTTGCAGTTTAGACGATAATTTTTTCCGGGAAAGTATTATTAAACTTGTAAAAGTTATAAGGTTAATTAACTTTATGCAATAATTATATAATTTTAGAGCTTTAATTTAATTTTAATTTTGAATTTTATAATTGAGGGACAACAATTCTCAACCAAAATGTGACTTAGTTAAATTTATGCAATTAATACATATTTTGTGGACTAAACTTAGCATTATTAATATTATTTTGTATTTTTTTTTCATCAGATTTTTTTTCTTAATTAAAGGTTATATTTTGTGCAATGGAGATTAAATGTTATACTTGTGCAGTAGAGTTTATTTATTTATTTGTGATATTGGATTAGAAAATAGTGGATATAAAATGGGTTGTAGTAAAATGACATTATGGCTACCAAAAATTGACCAAATAGTAAATAGTGTCTCCATTGTTATTCTCGTTAATTTGACCAAAAATGCAGTATTTGATTTTAATAAAAGGATATTTATATGAAAATTTAAAACTTAATATATTAATATTATAGTAGATAAAAAAAACTGTAGAAAGAACCCAATTTACTACTCTAACAAAATTAATCACCTACATGTATGCTATTAGACCACAAAACTCAATTTACTACTCTAACAAAATTAATTTCAACTAGGTCCATTTTTATTCAATTTTTTGTCGCTGCTTTTCTTTCGACTATGACAAATCAACTTCCTTTTTCTTTCTTTTTTTTGTATGAACTATGGTGGGATTCCCAGACACATAAAATGTAGGGGATGGTTATATTTTAAAGCTAGGGTTTGATTCAAATTTAAATTTTTAATTTGGCATCTGTGTTTCTATATAAACTTTTACTGACTTAGTGCTATTTCCAAACATCTTATGCTCATTTTCCATCCAATTATTTCATGATAATTATTCAATGTTAATTGGAGTTAATTCTAATTGTTATATTCAATGGTGAGTGTAAAGCACTAAAGATTAATGAAAGCTTATCATTTGTTGACATCACATCTGAAATTTGAGGTATGTGGATTACCCAAATTTAAGTATATTGAAGTTTAGATATTAAGTGGATTCAGTTAATAATTGTTTGTGTTATTGTGATGCAACCTTCAAACCCCCCCATCAAGTAATGATTATGGTATACCTTTATTTCATCTAAATACGGTGATAGATGAGTGTAGTATCACAAATACACTAGATAGATTATCCTACCGTGTTGTGTTGAGAAGGAGTACTGTTGATAAAAGGATCTAAGTTTGAGGGTTAGATAATAACCCAAGTATAAACAAGCAGGAATGAGTAAGATGCTCGCCCACATGCTCGCCAGGGTGCTCGCCCACATGCTCACCAGAGCCCAGAGGTGTCGAAGTAACAAGCCTACATGGTCAATCCCCAGTTGCTCGCCTCAGTGCTCGCTGGACTGCTCGCAGCTCGATCGCCCGAAGCTCCGGACACGACGAAGCAACAAGCCCATGAAGCCAAGACCAGGTTGATCGCCTTCATGCTCGCCCACCTGCTCACCTCCATGCTCGCCCTCAACCTGGATGTGACAAGGCAGCAAGCTAAGACGATAAGCCTACGGTGCTCGCCCCTTTGCTCGCCACAATACTCGTCCCTTCCTCGAAGGAAAGAAGACATGAGATGTCTAAGGAACCTGTATGAAGGGTTCGGATCATTTAGACTAGAGTTAGTGGGGTAGAACATCCAGGAGGGGACAAGTGGAGGACACTTGTCACCACCAGAAGCCATGTGGCTTAAATGGGCGCCACCTCACCCCTAGAAAGAGTATAAATATGTAAAAACATCTCATTTGTAATGATCTGATTCCCAGAACATAAGAGACATATTACACAATTTCTCTCTCTACATTTCAACTACTAAATCATATTATAAATCCAATTAACATCCCTTGATTATTGTTTGAGTGATTTCCTAAGAATAATTAGCCACATAAACAGTATAATTAATAAAATCATTCAACAAGTACAATTGTTGGGGGGGGGGGATAATATCATATTGGGATTTATATAGGTGTCAAACAATCTATACTGCCTTATAAAGTAAGTAAGTAAACTTAGCTATCGAGCCAAAATTCAGTTAGCGGTGAAGTTGTTTGCCCGCATTTGATATATGTCCCCATATTTTAATCTTAAGAAAAAATTCAAAATAGTTCATAAAAACAACTGCAATTACAAATTAGTTATGTGCAAATAAAAAATATGCTTCGTGCAAAAAAAAAGTGTCTGTGCAAATATTTTGAATCAATTTGTAAATAAAGTCATTTTTTTGAACAAATATGCAAATGTCACTAATCTTAACTCAATATTTTAAATCGTATAAAAATATCATCCTACAAGTAAAAATTAATTCTTATAAAATATAAATATTTAAACAAAATTTTCTTTATTATATATGCATAATTTTATTTGTCGATCATTCTACGAAATTTTTTATATTATACAAAGACGAAGTTATGAATCTCGACCATATATTTTAAGTGTTTGAATCTTGACCAACATCTTTAAATTTTATAAATATATACATCTTATAAATATATTCATAATATCAAATTTTATTTTTTTTTTAAATCTCAACCGCTCATCTTAATTTTTATACTTCTATAAATTTTAACTCTATAAATATTATTATTTTCATCTTTTAACTTTGTTACTTCGTGCGTCTCTTGCTTCTTTTTGTTTATCTTATAATATTCTTATTTATCGTATTCTGATATTTGAATTGTCTATTTATCCTTTTATATATGATTTTTTTGCAGGTTCGTATTTTACATCTATAATTTGGGTAAGATAATGTTTTTTTCGATTGCTACACAATTTTTATGGATATTTTTTTTTTTTTGCAAGTAATGCTTAAGAAGACAATCATGTAATCTAAATATGCATTCAAACAAAATAATTCAATTTCTCAAGTATAATTCTATCTAATTCATTTTAAACTAATTAATCGAGTCACTCCAATCAAATGATGTTTTATAATATTATTTATAAATGTTAAGACTAATGGAGTATTACTAATTGTAGCCTTGTAGGTAATACCTCTCCGTTTTCTTTTGTTACTCAATTTGGATTTCATCCAAAACTAATGCGTAACCAAAAGGGCCTGCTTGTAGGCCCATTTTCAAATATTAATCCGGCCCAATAATCCAGAGATAGTAGTCAAATCGATCTGACCCGTTTTTCCGAACCGGTTTTATCATGTCAAACCGTCCTCGCTTAAACCCTAAACCTACTTCCATTCCCTTCTTCGCCCATTTCTCCGCAGGCTCTCTATGCTGTCCCTCTCCTTCGTCGCACATCTCATCAAAATCCCCTGAAGATTTTGAGAAATTCAGGTGAAAAACTGAAATGGTTGACACGCTCTACGTAAACAACTCAGTGGAGTGGAATCCGTCACCTGTTGTAGCCCTAGCCACCAGCGTCGACAGCTCACAGGTCGCCGCAGCGCGCGCCGACGGCACTCTTGAGATTTGGCTCGTTTCTCCCGGCTCCGTAGGCTGGCACTGTCAGCTTGTGCGCCCGCCACCACTCTCTTTTTTCATATACTAGTTACACGTTGAACACTTTTCATATTTTTATTTGAAAAAAAAAATAGCGAATTGAACTTTTTCTTTTGGGGTTTCATGTGTAGACGATACATGGGGACCCTAATTCGAGAGTGTCTTCGCTGGTATGGTGTCAGTCGGGGCCGAGAGGCGGAGCGTTGGGGCGATTGTTGTCTGCCAGCATTGATGGGTCGATTTCAGAGTGGGATTTGTTCGACTTGAGGCAAAAGGTAAAGCCTCATCCGAAGAGTTGCTATGCTGTTAACATTTTACAATTGAATCAGAGATAGGCAATATGGCATGCTAATATTCCGCTTTTGCAAGAGTTCTTAGAAACTTAGCCTAAAAATTGGAACATAGAGAATTTGAAAGTTGATATTGGGATGCCTATCATTTCCGTTTAGAACGTGTAGTATTTCCAATTTCTAAATTCATTGTTCTTGTTCCAAGGTATAATCAAATATTACATCATTTTTCCATTTGAGCTAAGACTTAAAAGTGGAATTCTGCGGAGAGCTTGAATAGGCTGAAGCTGAAATCAATATTTATTGATTCTTTCATTACTATAAAAATATATCAGTTGCTGATAAAATTGTTTATATCTTTTTTTCTATATCTTAAGAATTTAATGTTTGTTAAAGGACTTCTGTGGTCAAATCATGATTGTGAGCAGTTTTATCCCAGTTATTTATAGGCTATAGCTTCTGTTGCTCTATTTTACTGCAGGAGGTTCTGGATTCCATTGGCATCTCAATTTGGCAGATTGCTGCAGAGCCACACGTTGATTTGCAGCCTAGTATAAAGCAAGAAATTAAGTCTTATGAGAATGGTCATGATAATTCTTCAATTACAAGTGGTGTTGATGAAGAGGATAGTAGCGATAGCGAAGGTGAGGATGCTGATAAGGTTGCGGTCCAGATTAATGAGGACAATGATGCCGACAGTACCCGTTTAGCTATTGCATGTGATGATGGCTGTGTGCGGATATATATAGCTACCAGTGCAGAAAAACTTATTTACAATAGAACGTTGCCAAGGGTCAGTGGTGAGAAATCTGACCTATATAGTCGAGTAACCTTTTTGCATTTTTGGTTGAGGTTTATAAAATGGTTTATTGTTCTCATTTTCCTCAGGACGTACACTCAGCGTCACCTGGAGTTCAGATGCAAATAGGCTTTATTCAGGAAGTAGTGATGGGTACGCTAGAGTTGTTAATGCAGTGTGCATATTTTATGTTGCATAGTTTTCAAAAGTGCTTAGGTGCAACTAAAGCACAATAACTTGTTGCCATAGGCGCTAGGTGCAAATAAATTAACTGCCAAGCTGCATGTAGAAACTCGTAATGTACCAATAATAGACTATTAAAGGTGTACCTGTTCTATCCTAAAAAGATAATACCATGGAAATGAGCAAACAAAAAGAGACTAAAATATGTCTTGATCTTCATCTGTTCTTACTTTTAAATATTATAATGGCTACTTTTTCTTCCTTTCCTTCAGATATCTTTTATATTTACCAACTTGTAAACTTAACACCCTCCCCTCTCCTTGCAAGTACTTTTTCAGGTTCAGGTATGACCCAGTATGTGCACCAGCATCTATTAGTTGCCTTAATCTCACCACCTTTGACAACTATGTCACTTTATATACTTATTTGCTATCATGGTTTATGTTAAGCAAATAGTTAGATTTTGATGATGCTACACAAGCATAATTCATATTTTCTTGTAGATAGGTGATTATGTGTGTTAATATCTGTTTTCAAGTTTCTGACAATTTATGCGTTTGTTTTATATTTTGAATATTAGGTTTATAAGATGTTGGGATGTCAAATCAGCTCACGAGATATACAGAATAACTGCTGGTCTTGGAGGACTTGGAAGTGCAAGCGATCTTTGCATATGGTCATTACTTGCACTGAGGTATAAACTCAGTTTATATAAGTCAGCTTGAGTTTACATATCCGAGTTATGTTGATTACTTACTGATTTCTTTTTATTTTTCTTCTTTTTTACTTGGGTGGGTGGGTTCAGATGTGGGACCATCGTCAGTGGGGATAGTTCTGGTAATGTGCAGTTCTGGGATGGGCAGTTTGGAACTCTTTTACAGGCGCATTCTTATCACAAGGGCGACGTAAATGCCTTAGCTGCTGCTCCCAGTCATAACAGAGTGTTTTCAGCTGGTTCTGATGGTCAGGTATATCCCTTTTTCTGGCTTCTTTATGTGGTTCATCTGTAGCTTTCTGTTCTTTAAGTGATCCTCAGCTGAGTTATGGTTGATAAATTTGCCACCATCTCAATGCTTCTTTTTTGCAATGAAAATTACTGCATTGGTATCCAATTGATATTGTTTCCTCTTTCAGTTGGTGGTGTTTAAGATGAAAAATAAATCTTTAATTTGTCCTCTAGTTACATTAGATGAAATATAGTTATATTTATGTTATTTGTGATGGTAATAGAAGTTAAAATCCTTGAAATTTTTACTTGATCTTTGCTTCTGTTTCTGTAATTTGATTAAAATATCTTAATGTAACTGCTATTTCTGGTTTTGTAGGTCATATTGTATAAACTTTCTAGTGAGGCTGTTGGTTCTGGTAATGGGAAGTCCTTTCCTGATGCTATTAAGAAATGGATCTATGTTGGCTATAAAAGAGCTCATACTCATGATGTGAGGTCATTGACCGTAGCTGTACCAATAAGCCATGAAGGTAAAGTTGTGTTTTGGGTTCTGATAAGTGACATTACTGGGTTTTATGATTGATGCGTCCTTCGTTAACTACCTTTTCTCTACTCCCTTGTGGGAGATAAACCAAACTTACCTGCCCCCTTTCCATCAGCAGATCTACCACCCGATGAAAAGGTGAAGAGATCACGTGGCGGGGAAAGGCGCCTTCATTTCAGTTACCACAAATGGAGTCATTTGGGTGTACCAATGCTTATCTCTGCTGGTGATGACACCAAACTTTTTGCATCTTCTGTTAAAGAGTTTACCAAGTTTTCTCCACATGATATATGCCCAGCACCACAAAGGATGCCCATGCAACTTGCACAGGAAACATTTCTCAATCAGACTCCATTGCTATTGATCCAGTCTTCACATTCTCTAAGCATTTATTGTGTGCTGTTGGAAAAAGGTGTTGTATCTGATGTAGGTCGTGGCCCGTCTGTTGGGCTTGCAAAAACTGAATTAGTGGCACGAGTTAGTTGCAAGGCTCCTCGAAAGATCATCAGCAGTGCAATTTCTTCATCAGGCGCATCATTCGCTTACTCTGATCATTTGAAACCCAGTTTATTTGAGTTGAAAAGAAATAGATCAGGCAATAATTTGTGGACCATAAAAAAAAGACAGCTGCCTAAGGGGTTACCGTTTGCACATTGCATGATTTTCAGCTCTGATTCCTCACGGTTACTCTTAGCTGGGCAGGACAGAAGGATATATGTACGTGTTTTCTACCTTCTTCTTCTTTTTTGTTCTTTATACTAATTACTTTTGCTTGCTTGTGTTGTCAGTCCTAGGTTATGTGGTTACTTGATATGATATTATTTGTCCACAATATATCTGAGAGGTATGGCAAACATCCAGCTTTTTGGAAAGATAAATCTCTGTTAATATCAAAAACTACCCGTGTTGTTTGACCTTCTATGCTTTTATACATACACCCAACATCTTCCAAACTTATGAACACCCTCTTTAATTGCCTTACAGTGAGGTCCTCAATTGGCGTCATATTATTTGTAACAAACAAAGTTTTTTTGTGGCTAAAGCTCAGGATTATCTCTTTAATCATTCCTGAGCTAATCTAAAGGTGCTGTTATTTCTATAGATTGCAGCATTCACTGTAGAACTGTATCCGCGCAATTGCCTGTAAAATTGCTAGAATATCATTACTGTAGAGGTGAACTCTATTATCAGAAGTTTTGCATGGCCTTTGTTAGAGAGTATTTAGTGCTATGAAGTGTGGCATTGATTTTCATTAATTTTTCTGCAACAACTTGTTCAATTTACCATTGATATTTATAATTTATGGACAAGGAGTCCACACGAGGAACTCAAACAGTTCATATCAGCTGAACTTCTAATTCTAGCAATGTCAGATTCATATAGCCGCCCTGAGCATATTTATATCCCAGATTTTGCTTCCTATTTCTGTATTTTGTGTTCTTCTGCATGAGTAATCATTTTATTTTACTTTTGTTACTAATACAATTGGTGCATGAGAATGAGCTTTTAGAGTACTTGATGAGTATTGTAAGTGGATGAAGTGGGGGAGTTATGATTTTGTTGGGACCTAATCTGTCTCTCTTGACACAAGGAATTTGTGATATGATCATAGACGTAAAATTATACTATCCATGATGCAGGATTCTTGATGTTCCTAAAAGTCCTAGTTCTTGGCAAATTTGCCAATATTATTCTTAAAGCTTTTTTGTCATTTTGCAGGTGGTAGATGTTGAAAGTACGGAGGTTGTTCATGCTTTCACTCCTTGTCGGAAAGACGAAGCTGAGAGTTTACCATCTAGTGAACCTCCCTTTACAAAAATGTTCACAAGTAAGGATTGCCAGTGGTTAGCTGCTGTCAACTGTTTTGGAGATGTGTATATTTTCAGTCTTGAGACATTAAGGTATTGTACTCTGATAGTTAATTTAATGGCAAACTTAGCCTGTTTAAATGAACTTGTATCTTGTTTCAAATTCAAGATATCAATTAAATTTTATTATTGCTGCTTATATTCTGTTAAATGATATAATTATGCTTGTTTGCATAAACTTGTATCCTGTTTCAAATTCAAGTGAATATCAGTTTGTTTGACTAAATTTTTTACTGCTTCCATGAAATTGACTACTTAATCCAAAACCTAAATTTTCTAAACAAATTCATAATAAGTTGGTGAAGAGAATTTGAAACCCAATTCTATATAGTGATTATGAATTTATGATTGAAAATCCTTTACATAATTTCCCTCTTTCTTTTTCAAAATTGCAGGCAACACTGGTTTATATCAAGATTGGATGGAGCAGCTGTCACAGCTGGTGGTTTTTCTCCCAAAAATAGCAACATTCTCATCATATCCACCTCTTCAAATAAGGTTTATGCATTGGATGTAGAGGCGAAAAACTTGGGGAAATGGTCTTTGCATAATACATTTTCTCTTCCAAGGAGATTTCAAGAGTTCCCTGGAGAAGTTATTGGACTTACCTTCCAGCCATCCTCATCTTCATCTTCTGTTATTGTCTACAGTCCCTGGTAAAGTCATTCTCCTGTACCTTATATTATTTGCTAGATATTCTTTATGTAGATTTCCTTGTTCTTGAGTATTATTATTCCTTTTACCTGCATTTTCCTTTGGAAGAAACTTACCATCAAATTCTTTTGCTTTCCTCGTTATGTTACACAAATAGTCGCGGTTGGGGTACTAAAATTTCCTTATATTATATTCTATGAGAAACTTGTGAAGAAATCCACTACCGTATATTAACACTCCCTCTATTCCAAGTACAATCGTTTTAGAGATAAAAGTTATTCTAAAATGCTCCATTCATCCCACAACAATTTCCGGACTTTTGTTTTTGGTGACATCTAACAATAATTTGCCAAAAAGAAAAGGAAATCCTTTCGTAAACTCCATCCCCACAATATTTACATATTTACACAAAGTGCTACTATTACTTTTTGGGCTCACACTACACTCAATCCAACTAATTTATTTATTTTATATATAATATTTTACCAAATTACTCCCCCTGAACATTACCCATATCACCTTTTTCGCTTCACCCTTGCAGATTGTTGTGGGACTGAGGGAGTATGTAGTATCTTTCTCTTTTAGTTTTCTATGAGAAATTTATACTTTTATTATTTGTCTAAATTGAATAATGTATGCTTTGGGTATTTCATATAGATTCTTGTATCTGGATAAATGAGAAATATAACAAAAAAAAAAAGTAAATTACCAAGTTGGAAATAAATAGTAAATTTCTCTTGGACAATCATAAGTGACGGGATATTTTGGAACATTTTTTTCCTCTAAAACAACACTTGTATTTGAATGGAGATAGTACTTTGGGCATGACACGTCGTTCATGAGTGATGGGCAGTTTTGACTGCCTGAGAAAATTCAATATTAACACCAGGCAAATCATCTTGCCAATAGTTAGTTTTTTACCTGCATCGTTCTATATTTTCACTTCCCAGAACTGACACCTCCAGTGCTGCAGGATGAGGTGCATGATTGATTTTGAAACACCTGTAGAAAAAGATGACGATGCTCCCCTTGCAAATGGTCAGGGATTGTCGAAAAAGATACACAGCAACGGAATAAAATCCCTTAAACGTCTTAGATCAGATACTATACACAGTGGTCGAAAGAACTTTGAGTTCCGTCCATTTTCACAAGGTTGTGCTTTGTTTGTGGAACATCTTTCGGATAATTCTCTTTTGGTCATAGGCAAACCGTGGAAGCAAGTTGTAGGCACTTTTGATACCCAGCCTGTCCACAGACATATATACGGGACATAGTAGTCTTTTTACAGGCTCTGCTTATTTTCAGCCTATTTATTAGGCAAGGAAGGTGGTTAATGCTGCCTTCATCATTTTTGCTCTCTGGTTTGAGGTGGTGGGGTTTGGTGTTGGAGGCGGTAGACTATCTTGATCATGTTGTGCAATGTATTCCTTACAACAATGTTAACAAATGATAGTAAATTTTTTTTTCCCTATTTGGAAGAGACTCTTTGCTCTCATTTTAATTTATTAGTCTATCACTCCAACTTTATTATATACTCCCTCCGTCCCAAAACTATTTTCACACTTTCTTTATTTGAATGTCCCAACGCTTCTTTCACACACCTAAAAAGAAAATTTTTTACACTCATAAAAGTCAATGAAGTACATTTTTTCTTATTTTATTATTTAATTTTGTATTCACATACTTATTTTTTTTTAATTCGCGTGCCCGAAACTATTATGAAAATAGTTTCGGGCGGAGGGAGTACTACTTTCGTCCTAATTTTACTTTAACATATTCCTTGTGTGAATGTTATATTTACAAAAGTAGATAAAGTATAATATATTTTTTATTGTTTAATATTATATATATATACACATATATAATAGTATGTAAATTTGTGTAATACATGAGATTATTAAAAAAATATTTTTAATATATATTATATTATGTGAATCAATAAATTTTGATTTTTGTATATTTATATATAGATGTTAGAATTATTATAAATTTTTAATATGCGTATGTTAAAAGAAAATAAAAAACATAATATTTTATAAGATTTTTTTATTATTAAAAAATGTTATAAAATTTAACTACCGATATTAACTAAAGAGAATTAGATAAATAAAATTAAGACATAATATTTCATAAGATTTATTTTTTTATGATTAAAGAAAATTTTAAAAAATAGTACGTGTTATTATAATTTGCAGATACTAATAAAATAAAATATTATAAGATTTTTGACCAAATTATAAAAAAATATGAACCAAATTATAAGTTTTTTGACCAAAATAAAATATTATAAGATTTTAAAAAAATCATTTGACCAAATTATTAGATGTAAAATATGAATCTGCAAAAAAAAAAAAAACATATAAAGATAAATAAATAATTCGAATATTAAAATACGATAAATAAAAATATCAAAAGAGAAATAAGAAGAAACAAGAGACGTACGAAAAAATAATATTAAAAGATGAGAATAATAATTTTTAACGAATTGAATTTATAAAAGTATAAAAATTAAGAAGAACGGTTGAGATTAAAAAATTAGATATAAAATTTGATATTATGAATATATTTATAAGATTTATATCAAATATATATATATATTTATAAAATATTACAATTTATGGTCCAGATTAAAACACTTAAAATATAAGGTCGAGATTAATTATTTATGCTAGAATTAATGAGAAATTGAGGAATTTTGAAATTGAGTATTTTAGTTGATTTCATAACTTCGTCTTTATATAATATATATATATATATATATATATATATATATATATATATATATATATATATTGTTATATATAACTATGAGCATGTGATTTCCACCTTTTGTGTTTCATCTGTTTATTTTGCTACAATGTTTTGTATCATTCATTTATTACGGAGTTTGGGTGTGTGTTCAAATTTTAGTGACAACTTCAACATCACGTTTTTTCAAAATCATCGAGGAAAAATGACTCTTCATTCATTAGAGTTTGCAAATACTATTCAATTTGTTTTTACTATTTTTTCCAATTTAGTGGATTACTACTATTAGTGTTTAGGGACCATATTTTCAATTAATTATGTGCATCATTTTTGAGCAGCGACGGTACTAATAATATTCTCTTTTATCGTTTCAATCTTATCTAATTCTGCATTTTAACTTTGATTTTTTGTTCTCTCTTATTTACTGGATAGACCTAGGTGTAAGCGGGTCAAGGAGAGTGTCAAAACCTAGGGGGTGGTTGGAAGAAATTCTTAAAGCTGCGAGTGTAGGGAGTGGGGAGTGATTTTTTAATAATATGGAGAAGGTGATAGGAGACGGGAGTAATACCTGGTTTTGGGATGAGTTATGGGCGGAGGAAAGGCCTCTTAAAGAGCGTTTTCCTAGGCTTTATCTACTAACAAGTGATAAGAATGCTAGGGTGAGTGAGTTGGGGGATTGGAGAGGGAATGAGTGGTGTTGGAAATTGAGTTGGAGAAGGAACCTATTAGAGAGAGAGAAGGAAGGTGCTAATGAATTATTTGATGTTGTAAACAGGTTTACACCGAAGAGATATGAGAAAGACACATGGAGATGGAAGCTGTCAACACATGGTAGATACGTCACAAAAGAGGTGTATGAATATCTTTGCAGGACGGATCGAGTAGAAGAAAGAAGAATCAAGAAGGAATTCAAGATGATTTGGAACAAGCTGGTCCCAACAAAAGTAAAGGTCCACGCTTGGAGAACACTCTGGGAGAGATTACCAACAATCCGGGAATTGCAACGAAGAAAGATTTTGCCACTTGAACCGAACTTGAAGTGTGTCTTCTGCAAGGAGGAAGAAGAAACAGTTAAGCATATTTTATTTGAATGCAAATTTTCTTATGAAGTATGGATGAAGTGTTGTGAATAGGTGGGGGTGCGGACTGCCCTTTCGTCCAAACCTTCAACTAATTTCATACACTTTACTAATCTATTTCATGGGAAAATCGGTACTTTGGTTCTTGGATGCATTTGGGAATGCTTGATTTGGATTATTTGGAAGTCTAGAAATAAAGCTATTTTTGAAAATAGTTCGGTCTTAGTGGAGGATATTGTGGTAGAATTAAAAAGTAGAGTCTGGAGTTGGTTTCGAGTTAGCAGATTAAATTTGAGTAATGTGAATTTCAATGATTGGTCTAGGTGTGTTAGTTGCATTGTATAAGGTGTAGTAGGTTGGTGTTAAATCTGTAGTTTCCACAGCTATTGGAACCTTGTAGAGAAGGGTATTTCTTATACCCACATTTTGAAGTTTTAATAAAATTCCTTTTTCCTATAAAAAAAAAGTCATGTTTTCTCTAAATTTATTTATTTGAAAGATTTATGTGAAAATGTATGGTTGCCTCTTGCGAGGTGTTTGTATTAATTGGTAATGTAAGTATTTATATCCGTTAATTTTTTTCACCATTTATATTTCATGTATATATAAATTAAAATTCAAATATTAAATATGAAACAAATGATTTCTTGTCTCTTAATCTTGTTTGCACCGTGCAATTTAAATATATTTTTAAACACGGGCTTTGAATGGAGTTATCCTATTTCAACGATTTTCACGGACTTGACATTTAAGGAAGTCATTTTGGGAGTTTGAATCTTTTGAAGAAAAGAGATAAGAGGTAGAGTTGAGCGTGCCAAAGTTTGTAACCAGCAAACTCTTTATAAAAATTAATAATTTTTTTATTAATAGTGCGGAAAAGAATTACAAAGAATATTGAATTTAAATCAATGCACTTGTTTCCGGTCTAATCTCTATGAAATCATCTAATTATTCTCTTCTAGTTTTGACTTGATTTATGAGTTTTCGGAGCTGGTTTGGAGTGATATTGAAGTTGAACGTTAATCAAGGGTATTGAGCCTTGTTTAGAATTAACGCTGTCTGTTGAAGAATCGCTTTATCGGAGTTGACCCAAATTTGATGTTGAAGTTGATACTAATTTAAGGGCATTGAGTTTTGTTTCAAGTTAATACTGCATTTGTTGAAAGAACTTTGTTAATTTGTAGAAGTTGTGTCCGAAGTTGATATTAAAGATTGAACATTGTTTTAAATTAATATTGTCTTTGTTGAAAAGACTTTGTTGAGTGTTCACATTTGAACGCCTTTTGGAGGGTCGATATAAATGAACGACATTGGTTGTCTTTGAGGACTTGTGGATGAACGTTCATTGGAGGGTTTGACACTGTGTTTCTCGAATCAAACACCATTGTTGATGAAGAACGTCGACTGGAGGCTTTACACCGTAATCCTGGATCAGAACACCTTAGTTGATGAAGAACTCGAAGAACGCCTTTGAATATTCAAGGAAGCTAGAAGTCTTAGATCATGTTGTTTCTCTCCAAACTCTGATCTTGTTGTTGTTGTTGCTGGTTTGAATGAATGACTATAATGATAACCCTATTAATAGATGTAAAATTCTTGATTTACATGCTATGTTTGATGGGTTGGAAGATATGATTTAAAGAATATTCTAGATATCTAGGAAGATTTGATTAATTGAGGTTTTAAAGACTGAGCTTGATATTTTGCACTTTAAATACCCTAAATAATTAATTGAACTTTAGAAACCTAAAAAATTTAATTGGACTTTAGAGGTCCAATTGAATTCATTAGGTTTTTAAAACCCACATCACATTATTAAGCTTTTGAAGGTCAATTCAATTTATTAGTCTTTTGGGGCTCAATCTAATTTACTAGGCTTTTAAGGTCCAAATTTATTTATTATTTAGGAATTAACTCTATCCAAATTCTTCATACTAAATTTAATTTAACATGTAATTTTTATATGTTATTTTTATTTCGATAATTAATTTTAAGTGCTTACAAGTTACATTAGTTATTACTGAAAATGTACACATGTTATTATTGAAAAATATATTTTTAAAATGTGATGTTTCAACAACAATAAATATAATTTTTAATAATAAAATAATTTTTTAAAATACATTTAAGTTGCATGGTGCATTTGGTGAACAAAAAAATTACTCATTTTTTGGTTGGAGGTGCACAACTTGCCTATTATTGATGCTTATCTTTCTAAACTACTTTATCAACCTACTAATCATTTACTTAGCCTTCGTAATAATTTATTTGAAAAAAGTAGTAGAGCAAATAATTTATTGTAAATTATATTATATATTTATTGATATACTGAATGTATTTGTTCTTGTCTATTCATATCGAGCTGGATTTTGGTTTTTCCCCTCTCTGGGAGGTACGAATGACATATTCCTCTTTGTATTGAAACACTTTTTTTGTGAGGTATATAAACATTTATAAATGTGAACAAAATTATTTGTTAAATAAAAGAAGACAATTTTAAACCATTTAGATAATCTAATTCAATTTTAACCTCTAAGTTATGCTTGTTTTGAGTTTAAAAATTCAAAATTTAAAAATCATCTTATTTTGAGATTTTAAAACCTGTTTTTTAAATATTAATACTACATCATATAAATATTCTATAAAATCTATTTATTACCAATATAATTATTATTCTACTTTCTGTACACCAACACCATTTACTCTTATACAATAAAATATAAAAGTTAAATCATACTCTACTAAAACATTAAAGGAAACATTAATTTTAAAATATCCTTAGACTAAAAAATTCTTGGATTTAAAAAATCACTTAAAATATAATTATTAGGGTTGTCTAATTAGTGATGTCTTGAAACTTAGAGATATGATCATTTATAGATTTCAGGCTCGAAATCCACAAACCGCGATTAATTTTAAAGATGGGTCAGTCCATATAGAGTTTTGCTCTGACTTGAAATAGACCCTTCATTACCGAACCATCTATTCCACTTTGATGTTCCACTTAATATTTCATCGATTAACCGTCGATTTCAATTGAAAATAAAATCCCACCCATAATCTAATGGAATGAAATATAATCTCGATTATGATTTTCAACCGAAATCGGCCTAAGTCATTTACGGTTCGAACCGGCGGTTTGGGATGACTTTTCATCATTAATATTAGGGATAGATAATAGGTGTGCACACGTGGATGTTTATCCTGTTGGAAATATAGTTAGCCGCTCAATGAAATATTGTTTATAATTTGATGTTGGTGAGTGCACGTGTGTGGTGTGCATGAATTTTTTCAATAATTGATGAACAATAAAAGTAGGGGAAAAAGAATAATTGGGGGCAATCGCGAGGCCAAACTCTTGGTTTTATTTAACATAATGTGGACAAATACTTCAATCAACATGGGACAAACATTTGACTACATTTAAAGCAATCAATAAACAACAACATAGCCCACTATTCCACTGCTCAAAAGTGTAGTTGAGTACAGCAGGCACTAATTAAACACAATTTACTCCCAAACATCTATGCACATGCCAAAGGAAGAAAAAATTAACTTCATTTTTCTTTTACCTACTCCCTCAACTTGCTTCTCATAAATGTAGATTGATGGCTATGGCCGTGATTTAATGTATAATTTGATCTTGAAATTGTTTCTATCTGTGTTCTCGTACTGACTGGTAAAATTATATCAAGACAATATAATGATTACTGATGATAGGATTTTTGTTGTTCACCGAGGAATCGATGATCTAACTTATCTTTTTGTTAGAACGTTCGAATCATTCTCAAACCCTTATTATTTGGTCGAGCCTTTAATTATTTTGAATGATTTTTACGATAACTTTTATTTGTGCATTTTTTAAGTTATAAAAACTTTAAGTAAAAAGAAAATTAAAAGATAATACTCTTCGAATACAACGTTTTCTTTTCTTTTATTAGTTCAGAACCCCAAGCTAGAGAAGATCAAGCATCCTTCCATCTTATCTATCATGAGTTGGTGCCTTCGTGTCTTTATTACTCCCCTATATCATTTTGGATATCTTAACCAAGGATATTTTTAAATTTAGAATATTTCACGACTTCAATAATATTCTAAAATCATACGGAGGATGACAGATTACCAAAAATCCTTTATATTTAGAGTACTTCATCCTCATCTTAGAGGATTATTTTAATTACAATATTGTCATTATTTTTGTTTTTTCTTCTTTTCTTCTTATTTCTATAATTTGGTCATTATTTTATTAAATGATTTATTACAACATGAAATTTTCATTGAAAATTAAAATAATTATTTTAACATTAAGAATATCATATTTTATAGGACATTCTTGATTTTATATATCTTTTCTTTTTATTTTTTCTTTTCTTCTTGCATGTCATCGTTAAAATAAAGATAAGTTGGCTCACTATGCAATTCGAGATGCTTTTGTCGACCATTTGTGGGAGGAATTTATCTATGCGGAATATTAGTGTTCCAAATTCATTATTTGTAATTGATTATAGTTGTCCTATTTTATATGTATGCATGTATCTTCTAATACTTTATAGTACATAATTTATTTTTATTTATATAAAATAAAAAAATATTTCAATGCTATTTAATTGAGTTGAAAATTTTAATTTTATAACTTAGTAATACATTACATAAATTATTAATTATTTAAATGTATTAAGTTAATTGAAAGAATGATAGAAAGAAAAATAAAATAATATAGAATACTCCAAATTGGAGGATAGAGTTCTTCAAAATAGAGAATGTTGTTTGAGATGCCCTTAACAATATGCATACTTTTTTTTATCTATTCTTAAATACTTTACACAGTTTATAAAAAAATTCCTACATAACTTTATCTTTATAGTATTATTATTATTTTTACACTTAATCCAGTCAATTTTATTATCTTAATATTAAATAATAAAATTTAAGAAATCACCCTCAATATTCTATTCAATACACATTACTATTAAAAAGTGTGCTAAAAGAGAATGAAGTGTTTTAGGGGATGGGGGAGTATTACTAGATTTTTGTAAGAAACAAATTTGAAATGCCCAAGTACTTTTTTTCAAAATTTTAATTTTGGCCACCGGAGAAAATAACTCTTACTTTGTGAAATTTATTTATGAAATAAAGTATTTTTATAAATAATAACATTCCTTATACATAATAATGACATTCGAAAGAACGAATTTCCAAATTTATATTGATATAACCTTGAATTAAAGGTAAAACAATCATAAACATCAATTATTAGAGCAGCATGAAATAAGGGGGAGACTGTTAGGGTCAATGAGAGAGCACAGCTGGGAGGCCTTGTCTTTTTCCTAAAATCTATGTCATTCCCAAAGATATGGGCTTTCAAATGGCTACAACTTTAATAAAGATTTGGAATAAAAATTCAATTTTGTACAAATTTCAATAATTGCATGAAATTTATTTATTGGGATCACAAATTTAATATGCAGCTGTCATGTCCCCCCCTTTTTTTTTTTAGACTTTTTGGTGGAGGGAAAATAAATTTTTTTTTTAAATAAAGGGTTAAATTCTTTCACTTTTCTATCACGACAATCATTCCCTTATTATTTTGGCTTCATTTGGTTCGTAAGATAAAAATATCTATCCGTAAAAAATATGTATGTTTTTTATGAATAGATATTTTTATCTTACGAATCAAATGAGTCATTTGAAAATTATTATGTTCTTATTAGATTTATGAACTTTAGTTCACCTTTACCTACTCCTTGGCTAGGCTGGCAATTTCCTTTGTTAATTTATTGCTCTCAAATTCTTGTGTCATTATGTAACTTAGAGATACACTACTTATCTAACAAAAACAAAAGAGTGGTTAAAGTTTTTGCAATTTTTCTTTTGAATTTGAGGCCTCTAAATTTCATAGCTAAAACGATACTTACGTAAAAAAAATTTGGACACGGTGCAATTCAAATTCATTTTTTAAAAATTACACAAAATACTACTGAAAAGTTATATATGTTATTATTGAAAGCGTATCTTTTATAGTGTAACTTTTCAGTAATAATTTGTGCAACTTTTCAATAATAAATTGTGTAACTTTTAAAAAATGAACTTGAGTTGCACCGTGTAACTGGTGCATAAGAGACTTACTCTGAAGAATTATATAGATTTCATTTTGTTTTTCAACTTTACTAATCCATTTAACATAAAACGTGGAGTGCCCGCTGCATTATCTACCTTGTTTTCTTCCACCTTTTTGAAATTCTTGCTCAAATTCTATTGCTAACCACACAGCATAAACATGTCTGATGCAATGATGATTATTCTTCATCAAACACATTATGTTCATTTATTCAAGAGAAGAAAAAAAAATAGATCCATTCTTGCCTACTTTTTTTTTTTTTTTTTTAAATTCGATTTTTTACATTTCAGGTTTGTTCCCTACTGCATGGACAGGAACAAATAACAGGTAGAAAGATTAAATAAATATAAGATTAAATAGATACAGACAAAGTGGGTTGAAGATTCAGCTGCCATTCCCTTTTGCATTCTGAAGATCCCAATTTCTTGAGCAAATTCTTTCCCATTTCTTACTGCCTCTTTCTTCCCAGCAAACTCCCTGTTCATAGGAACACACTGATCAGAATATCTCAAATTAATAATCAATTTCTCAAAAAAAAAAATTATATATATGTACAACCTGTTTATTTTTAAATTATCGTTTTTAACCAATTGACAAGGTAACCAAACAGTTAAGTGGCAAATTATTGACGTGACATGGTGACGGTGCTTTCTCTTTTAGTTTTAGTGCTTTTAAGTTCATATTTTTCAACAATTTTACGCTCTTTCACCGGTCGAATTACTTGCACTGACAGGTAGAAGGGCGATATATATATTTATTTTTAAAAAGAAAAGAGAATAAAATCAATATTGAAAAAGTTATCAAGGGACAAAAAAATCCCATAAACTAAACGCACCTGATTTCCCTTTCTTGGATGAGTTGAAGAAACTAAAATGCTTCTTTGTGATGGATTCACCCTACATACACACAATCAACAAATAATTAGACACATATGTTAATATTATTTTTAGAAAAATAGAAATATACCTCTTGAAAGCTGGGTTCCTCCTTGTCACCATGATCATGCTTAGGAGGCACATTCTTCTGAAATCCATCCAATTCGATATATAAGTGTTACAACGGATGCAAGAAAGATACGCAAATCGACAAATAAGAAGACATAATAATTTATGTGGTGTGGTTCACTAACAATGTGTTATCCAAGAACAAAAATCAGAATTAATTATTTTAAAGAAAAGAACACATGCAATTGACCTGAGAGAAATTGAAGACAGGGGAGCTAGCAGTATCATCAAGGCACAAACTCTGGTTTTTAGGCCAAATTCCCTCTTTAGTTTTACCATTTTGATTCCTATTTTCTTGGGAAAATGAAGATTTGGAAGCATGATGAGGAGGCCCAGATGATGCATCTGACACCATTGATAGATCTTCATCTTCTCTACTTTGATAATCTACATAAGAAAACCTGCCTTGTCCTTCATAGAATCCCCATCCCCTGCTATTGCTATAGTGATCATTTGAATTTGAGAGCTGATCCAAATAGGTTGTCCAACCCGATTCGCACCCGCTACTGCTGTGCTCTGAAGTTGATATGTTCATTGAGAGAGTGATATATGAGTGTTGCTTGTGTGTATTTATAAGAGAAGAGGGCCAAAGAGTGAAATCGATCCTAGACTATTTTTTGTCGTTGCTTCTATCCTTTTGCACAATATTATTATAAATGTGTTTCGAGAAGCTTGCCAGTTGTCTTGGTCATTGTGGGGAGAGGAGTTTTTAGTGACACAAATAAACACTTCTTTTTTTCTCTCTAATATTCATACATACATACATATTATCTGTATATATATAAAAGTGCTACATTTTGATATGTTTGGAAGCATATGGTGTAGCGAAAGACGCGTGGAACTTGGCAATCTGGTTTTTTTTTAAAACATGGGGTCGTAGTTTTTTTTGCATGACGACTGAAGTAAATTAGGTGAAATGATTTTTCGTTTTTTTTGCATGACGACTGAAGTAAATTAGGTGAAATGATTTTTCGTACACAAAAAAATTAACAAGACAAAAAATTATATAAACCATGAACTCAGATCACTATCGCTGTTAAAAAGTCAGTATATTTTTATAATAGATATGAATAACAGTCGTGTTCACAAAAGACCTATTCAATTAAGATATGTGAATATGCATAGGATGTTATAAATGAAACTATTTATTGAAGTATTGTGCAATAAATATTGTAGAAAATAAGAGGGAAAATGTACAAATTGGATCCTGAATTTTTGTCTCAGGTACAAATTAGACCCTAAGTTATTTTTTGAAACAAATATGTCCTTCAACTTTGATAATATGTACGAATTGGACCCTGAACTTTTGTCTCAAATACAAATTGGACCCTAAACTATTTTTTAAAACAAATATGCTCTTCAATTTCGAGAAAATGTACAAATTGGACCCTAAACTTTTGTCTCAAGTACAAATTTGATCGTAAACTATTTTTTGAAAAAAAAAATACAAATAAAATTAGTAATTGAAAAACTTAAAAAACTTAATTAAAAATTAGATAAATATTTAAATAATTAAAAAAATTAAAATCAAATTTTATAAAAATTATATCAATATTTAAAAAATTAAATTAAAAAATCATAAAATGAATAAAATCAAAAAAATTATTAAAATAAATCAACTAAATCTTTAAATAATCCAATTAAATCTTTAACAAGTAGTAAAATAAAATTCAACTAATTAAATCTTTAAAGTTTAAACTAAGAAAGTAATTTTTAAAAATTCAAATTTTAATTCACGATAAATAAAATTAAAATATAATTAATTTTTAATTTAATTGTTTATGAAATATAGTTGATTTTATTTTTAAAAAAAAATCTAAGTTTAGCCTATTTTTTTAAAGAATTTTTTAATTTGATATTTTTTTTTGAAGATTTTGTTGATTTTTTTTATATATTTTTAAATTTTTTAAATTTTTTTTACTTGATTTATTTAATTTTTTTAGACTTTGGTTAGGTTTAAATGATTTTATTAAAATATTACCTAATTTAATTATGTTGAAGATTAATTTTATTTTCACTATTTTTTTCAGATTTTTATTTTTTTATTGAGATTTAAATTTAAATTTATAATTTAAATAATTTAATTTTTTAATATTTATGAAGTTTTTTAGTTTTTTTTAAATAATATTTTAATTTATATCTAAGACAGAAGTTTAGGATCGTATTTGTACATTTCCCAAAGCTGAAAGTTTAGAGTCCAATTTGTATATGAGACAAAAGTCCAGGGTCCAATTGGTACATTTTCTCAAAGTTGAAGTCCTATATTTGTTTAAAAAAATAACTTAGGATCGAATTTGTACATGAGACAAAAATTCAAAATACAATTTGTACTTTTTTTCAAAATAAAAAAAAGTGAAACAATTACGGAAAAATATAAAATCAAGACATGTGAGTGTACGCATATAGGATCTTATAGACATGTTTAGAATGCAACTATTGATGGATCTAATAATCTGTATGAGCAGATTGAAGCATTGAAACCCTATACATGCATCTTTATTTATTTTAAACTTATTATGTCCTACTTTTGTAGGACACAACCTAGTGATGCAGGATTCATTCACAAATGAAAAAAGCAATATATATTTTTTTAAAGAAAAGGGAATCATAAAAGGAGAGATTAATTATTGGTCACCTTAATACACAGCAAGAATTTACATAAAGTATTTAGGTTGTCTATAAACTTTGCACAAAAAGTAATAATCCTCACAAATAATTGGCTATTAAAACAACTTTTGACTGTACCTCATTGAAAAAGGTGAGCATAAAAGGGAGATATATTGATTTTGATTATCATGTTGATTTTGTCTTATTTTCTTGTCCTTAATAGTAACATAGGAATTTTAATAGAGATTGCATTTATGATTTTGTTTTGGGATTTATTTAAATTAGTATTAGTAGTAGTATAGTATAGTAATAGTGTAGATGGTGTCAAAATAAAAATAAATGCAGGATTGGCCCATTAGTGAGTGAGGAGTAGAATTAATGCAGAAGCCAGCTGAGAGTAAAGGGTACATAGGCCCATCATGTGCTTCTGGTAACATGCACAGATAGGTCTTGATAGATACACTAGCTAACAATTCTAACTCACTACTATTTTTTGACTTCTGTTTTCTTACATCCAACTACATTATATATGTCACAAAATACCCTCTTTCAAATAATAAAAATGTACCCAATTCAAATTTGAAAAATATTTTGTACCAACTTTCGAACAATTTGAAACGTAGATTTTTGGTGGCCCCACCCAAATTGTGTCCACTAGTGAGTCTTGAGAAAGAGACTGATGTCGGACGAAACAAACTTGTTTCATTTTCTTAACCAGTTTCAGTATATTTTTTCTTCTAAAGGATGAGGAGTGAGTATATCAAAAGAAATGGAATATATGATTCCGTCCCTTGCGAATGACTGGAGGGCTTGTTCCGGCAAATTATTTTTTTAGGACCATAAATTAAGAGTTTCGTTGGGAAAATTAGTATTATAACTTTTCGTTGGGCCGATAAAACGCGGACCACAATTTTAAATGTGATAAATTAAGGATAAACCAATCTGATTTGAGTTGGATTTAGACTACCAATTGATTGAAATCCAATCAATGTGGTCTGAATTCGATCTTAATTTGTAAATTTTAAAAGTTATAGCCATTAAATTGTTAATGTGAAAGAATTATAGTCCTCATTTTTTCAATTTAAAATTAAATTGGTCATATCTTTCTAGCAACTAATATTATTATTACAATTAAACTTTTACAAATTGTAAGTTTAAAACAAAATACAAAACAAGGGTATAGATAAATATAAGGATGAGAAATAAAAAAAATTCAATGACATAGAATTTCAAGGTAATTAAGGTCTATGAGTCTCTCATAAGAGACAATGCAATAAAACATCAATACGAATTGATTCATCTACAATGAAATAAAATGAATCCTTCCTATAGATTATATAAGAAAAGCTCAAGAGCATCAGGGCAATGAAGATTAAGGGTGTGTTTTGTTCATCGGACTAAATAATCAATCCCCCTAATATATAATTATTTATGATAAAATATGCATATTTTGGCAGGAATAATCATGTGCTAGGGAATTGTCTATTTAGTCACCTGAACAAAACACACCCTAACAAGATTAACTCAAGAATAAACTGGACTAGAAGATTCTTTGTAGAATTATGACCTAACCATTTAATGCGAAGGAACGTAGCACATGATGATTCACTCGTAGTTACTTCATTATTTTATAAGCCCAAATAGTTATATCTCATTTGCCTACCTCCTTAAGTTACTGTCTTTAAAAAAAAAAAAATTCTGTTTTTTTTTTTTCAAAATTAATTTGTCTTAAAATCTGGAAAGAATCTGAGTGGCTATTTAGGCTTAGATGTAAGGGTGGGCTCGTGAGTCTGGGACAATGTGAGTAGAATTTAATTTTAAAAAACGTACTTGAGTCATTTTATATTAAAATGGGTAGATTTTTTTTAAGGCAAAGTGTGTAGAAAGCATCTTAACTTATCAAATGGTTAAGATACATATATTTTTCCCATATTAATTTGAAATCTCCTGTTTAGATATATATATTTTGTTGTGAAATATGATCGGAACTGAATCGAACTCAATAAGACTTGATGATTTTTAGAGCAATTGGAAGAACTCGCCGGATGAACACACTCAACAGAAATAATCAGGAAATCAAAAGAACAAAGCAATTTACGTGGTTCGATCAAATTGATCTACGTCCACGGATGGGGTTGGCTCACTTCACTAAATGATGAATAATGTTTATAGAATACAAGCTTTTTCTCTCTAAGATATAGAATGAAGCACTCTCTCTTAAAAGACTGGAATAAATATATATTTATAGATCAGACCCTTAACCGCCTTTGAGCTCATAATCAATCAACGAGATTCGTATGGTTATAACCGCCTTGAATAACTGTTTCGGCGTCCAATGAGATTGCTGCGCCAGCTGCCCAAATAACCGACTTTATCACTCTGGTGAAGTCGCATTTGCCATGCTCTGTTTTCATAACTGTCAGCTCAGGATCGCCTTCATGCTGAGTGACTCAGGGAGTAGATGATTTTTAGCTTAGGATGATCTCTCAGGATTTGCCTTCAGTTCTACTGAGTCTTCAGTGTCTTCACTGATCTGACCACTCAGGATGACATTCAGGATGAGTGTCAGGATCAGAACACTCCTGACTCAGGATCAAGTCTTTGCTCAGGCTCAGGATACTTTCCTCATAAATATTCCTCCGGATCCAATACTCAGGATCATGATTCCTGACTAATCTTCAATACTCAAACTCAGCTTATCTTTACATTTAACATATTTAGAACATGATGAGATCATTAATTATATATAGCTCTTTTTAACAACTCTAGTACATGTTGACAAAGATGTAGTTAAATAATTATTATTATATCTTTTAAATAT
Source organism: Prunella vulgaris (assembly GCA_026898435.1). NCBI lineage: Eukaryota > Viridiplantae > Streptophyta > Magnoliopsida > Lamiales > Lamiaceae > Prunella > Prunella vulgaris. Next base: position 1,785,921 of record JAPKLY010000027.1, read on the forward strand.
ATAATTCAACATCATTATTTCTATGAATTATGATCACATACCATACTTTCTTTGAGGGCATGCTTGTTTTGGGATTTTAAAATTTTAATTCTAACTGTCATAAATTTCAAACCTTTGATAACTCGTAATGACATGAGTTTGTTTTTGGAATTTAAGTAGTATACATATATAATTTAAGAGTAGGTATTATGTGAGTAATACTCAAGTAATAATTTTGTGAACATATTTCATTTCACGCAATAACACATATTTTTATGTGTGGTGTAATTAAGTTCATATACAGTGTAGTGTTGGTTCAGATGCAGTGTGATATTAGTTCATATATAATATAATTTTAGTTCATTCACTATGACATACTACATGTGGTGTTAATTCATGTATAGTGTGGTGTTATTTCATATACATTATCGTGTTAATTCATATATAATATTTTATGTAATTTATCTCTAAAATAATCAAATCTCAAAATATTTAGAATAAATTGTTGTTCATCATAAAATTTACTGTGTGTATCGTTCATATAATATTTTGTCATAATTTAAATTTAAGTAAAGTAATATATAAAAATAAGTAATATTATATTATTATATTGTTGTTGAGTATGAATATAATGATTTTTTTTTTTGACGGAAGTATGAATATAATGATTGAATGATATATTTTGTATTAAATGGGGTTGGGGTGGAAGACTATGAAAGGATTGAGTGGGTGTGAATGTGGACCATGTGAACAGAGATTACTTTTTAATAAGGATATATGGATATTTTCACAATAAAATGAATTTTTTTTTTTTTTAAAAGAGGTGAGTGTAAAACGTTTTATCTTTATCAAAGTATTTTTTCCCTTTAAATTGTAAAATCTTAAATTCAATTTTCAAATCTAAAATAAAACACACTTTAAAGATTAAAGGAGCTCAAGCCCTTAATTTGAAGTGTTTTACCTGGATTTAGGACTCATTATTTGAAATATATATGTGAAAAAACTAAAATTTTAGACCATTTCTTCATTATGATTTTATAATTTTTTTTAGTTTTGCGGATAACATAAAGAAAAAACTATATCAGCTTAATTAACTCAATTTTAAAGATACGAACCTCAAGTCTAATAGTAGTGGAAGACAATATTCACCAACAAAGAGTCGAATCAATGACTGTATAACATAAATTATTAGGATAATAAACATAAATAATTCTTATAGTGTTTTGTAGACAAATCTATCAATTGTGGTATTCACAACCGTCGTCTATGATCTTGAACATAGATTCTAAAAATATTCGAAAAAAAGAACATTCTAATTCCATTGATTCTAAAAATATTCGAAAAAAGTGACACACTCAAATACATTGATTCACACAGAATACCGTAAATGAGGTACATGCCATAAAATTCACTTTTTCATGAATGAATTTAACTCCCTTATAACAATCTAAAACACTATATTTATATTAAGAACTATCTCGATGAACAAAAAATATAAATAAATGTTAAAATTAAATCAAATCTTATTTAACATTAATATATAAATCTAAATTATTTATATAACATAAATATCTAATGTAATATTTATCAATATCTCCATCATTCTCGTATTTCTGAAGATGATTCGCCCTCAAATCGTACTAGTAAAAGTGGACAAATTTATTTAAATATGGACATTTTTAATGATAATTAGCAAAATAGGGAAAAAAGGATATTGTTTAGCAAAATAAAACCAGTCGGTTCTACAACTACCGACTGGTGAAGTGGCAAGAGCAGGTGGCATGGGTATTTAATTCTCTTTCCAGTCGGGAATAGGCAAACCGACTGGAAGGGACAATAGTGTGGATGAGAGTTCACTACTACTTGATTCTCGATGATATTTTACACTTTTTTGAAACAATGCATTTTTCTCGGAATATGAAAATGACCATGGATATGGTGACCCAAAATTGGAGAATTTCGTATATTGAATTTTGTAGATAATTTAGTTGATAACATGTCATATATATATATATATATATATTATGATATATAAAATAGTATTATTGAATATATGATAATTAATTAATTATATAATTAATTATTAATGGTAGCTATCATGGATGTTCGTGGCCATGTGTCATGGTGTAAATTAGTTGAATTATTAAATTTAACATAATTAAAAGTTAATTGTCAGATACTTCAATTTATAAATTATAATGCATGGTGTAAACTTCAAATATTTTTTAAATCATTGTTACCTTGAATTATATTTGTAAATGTTGATATTTATATTATATTTAAAAGCATATTAATTTAACTTTTTTAAACAAATTATCTTATTATTATTTATTTTTTATTAAGAAAAGAATACCGTGTATATATATATATATA